>VTPC01001402.1:0-67054 GCA_011009095.1 Ignelater luminosus | reverse complement strand
AAAATTAAAATAATTGTAAGCAATAAAAAAAAAGTTTTATATCAATATATAAATATTAATAGTATAAAAAGAATCACAGTTATTTATCATCACAGGCTTTAATAATAGAGAAATACGTGTCGCTAAATAAATCAAATTTATATATTTTTGAAAAATCATTAACATCATTCAAAACTATAGTAATTGGTGAACATGTTTTAAAAGTTCTGAATGGTACATTTTTTATTCTACATCTAATGTTAGGAACAATAAAACTGCACTTATGTAACAACTGTTCACAGTCGATTTGATAGTGGAGAGCTTTATAAACAGTAGTGATTGAAATTAACCTGCGCCTAGTCTCTAATCTTTTCATTTCAAACTTTTCAAGCTGAACATTGTATGCTACGTGATGTTTAAAATTAGGGAATATCCCATACTTTCGATAATAGAGATGCCTCAAAAAGCATTTTTGAACTTTCTCCACAATATCAATATCCATAAAAGACCTAGGGGCCCAAATTACAGCGGCATATTCCAATTTCGAAAGTACATAAGCATTATATAGTAGCGAAGTAGTTTCCGTAGAAAAATCTTTACTGTTTCTAAGTACCCATCCTAACTTCCGATTGGCCTCTTTCGCACATTCCTCAATATGACGACTAAGTTTTAGTTTGGAAGTAAATATTACACCCAAATCTTTAACTTCAGTTACCTTCTGCAATGTAATTCCCGTTATCGTGTAATTGTGAGTTAGTTCAGTTTGTTTACGGCTGAAAGAGGTAACTTGACATTTTTTGGTATTAAGTTGTAATTTATTTTCATCATACCAGCTTACTAAACGGTTTAAATCATTCTGAAGCACTATGCAGTCGTGATTATTATTTACTTTTCGAAACAGTCTAACATCATCTGCATATAATAATATTTCACTGGATGTAATGCAGCGAGGCAGATCATTTATAAATAATAAATATATTAAAGGACCTAGCGTTGACCCTTGTGGGACCCCCGACGTTGGAACGAAATTCTCAGAAAAAACATGATTATAACGTACAGACATTGATCTTTCAGTTAAATAAGATTTAAAAAATTTGAGCAATTTATCACTAAAACCAAACGCCTTGAGATTGCTAATAAGAACATTAAAATCCACTTTATTGAATGCTTTTGCAGCGTCTAAATAAACGACATCAGTTTGTAACTTATTATTTATATTTTCGGAAATAATATCTGTAAAGGTTAGTAAACTTGTAACTGTCGACTTTTTAGGAACAAATCCATGTTGATATTTACTTATTACAGTTTTAACATGATTATAAATTTGCAAATGTAAGACTGCTTCGAAAATTTTACTAAATGTATTTAGTACAGCCACAGGACGATAATTTTCAACCGCGTTAATATCGGCGGACTTATGAATAGGTCTGATCCAGGCTTTTTTAAGACGAGTTGGAAATTTGCCTGTATCTAAACTTAAATTAAAGATCGCCGTTAACGGTTCAGACAGAAACTCGGATAAACCCTTGATTAAATAAGACGGAATATTATCTTCACCACGAGAAGCACGCGGTTTTAGCTGCTTAATGGCTGTTGTCACCTGATCTATGGATATATTCCGAATATTTAGACACTCAGTTCCGTAATCTAATTGGAAGTTATTATTTGTTGTATTAGTATTATCTTTAGAGTAGACCGAACTGAAGTATTTGGCAAAAGCAGAAACTATCAACTTATCCCCGGTATATATGACATTATTGTGAGTTACCTCAAGTAATAATCCCCTTTTTTTATTCTTCGCTCTAATAAAATCCCAGAATGTTCTTGGATTAGCCCGTATATCTAATTGAACTTCTTGTAAATATCTCTTGCGTGCATTTTTAATTAAATTCTTAATATCCTTCCGTAAAGTATTGAATTTGAGTTTAAGGTTACGATTTAAATTATTGGTTTTTAAACGTTGCCTAACTTTCCGTTTCTCCTTAAGTTTTGTTTTTATATTATTATAATACCACGAAGGATATTTACGCGACTTGTTGGTTATTATATTTTTGGGAACACACTGATCTAAAATATTATATAAAACATCATAAAGTTTGTTTAGTGCTATATCAACATTCGTCTCGTACTTAATAAAAGTCCAATCGGTAAACCTAGTAATGTTATACATCAAATCAAAATTAGCTTTTTTAAAATTGTAGTAATATGAGCAGTTCTTACCCTTCTTATTGCAGTTTTTTGTTCCAACTAACCTAAAAGTTATAGCTAAAGGAGGATGATAAGCCAGATCAACTTTAACGAGAGGTACTGCATCTTCTTCTACTACACATTGTAAATTGGTTAAAACCAAATCTAAAGTAGCGTTCTTAGAATTCAAAATATTATTGACAGAATGTAAATTGTACAACTGTATAAACTCTCCAATAAATTTAGCTGATCCTCCACCTTTAGAAAAGTCGTGATTAGTTCCCGAAACCTGTGGTACATTAAAATCGCCAATAACAATTATACTATCGAACCTCAATCTGCAAACGTTTTCAAACATTTCAAAATACAGACTGTATTTTTCAATTATTGATTTGGGAGGAATATAAATTAAACTAACTAAAATACTGTAATGTAAATATTTATAAATTAATGTAAAAGTAATAAACCCAAACGAAATTTAAAGATAAAATTCGGACATATGCAATGTTATAAAATAACATTACATCTTATTATGATTCATATTTTCAAATTTGTTATTATTTATTCTGATTGAAAGAAGCATAAGAAAACATATATTGCACGTAAAAAACCATACAAAAACATTTACAAAAATATAATGAATAAAATGCCCACACAGGTTATTATACAGTGTTATTATTATTCTTTCTAAATCCTAACATAATTTATAGCATATTAGTAGTGGAAGTTTATGCATAGCAACAGATAAATGTAGCGTAAAAATATGTAATGTGGTCAGTATTATAGTTAAGACTAGGAGGTTACATTGAGTAAGCATATTTTCTACGCATTCCGTGTTGTTAACTAAACTAACAGACACCAGAATACTCCTCTGTGTAATTTATACAAAAAAATTCATATAGAAACGCGACCCATTACATAGTAGTAGTTGCATTTGTTTTTATTTAATGGATTCCATGTTGCCTTTTTATTGATTTGATACAAATATATGTCTTCAAATTGAATCGTTACCACTTCTAAAACTCTACCTTTTTGATTTGGTGGTTGATTAAAAAAACCTATAAAGATCATTCATTTTATTATTAATATTGCCCCATCAGTTTTAGGATGTCATTAAAAACCAAATCCACTACATCAATCCCCGACAAAATATCTATATGGTTAAAACCTGGCATACGTTTGTTTACTACTACGTTTTGCATCATGGAAGCTGTCTTATCAACATCCTGGAAATAAATTTCCTGTTAAGTCCTAACCAGCCAAACAAATATATATTTTCACCTCTGGTACACAAAATAAGTCATTAGCACCATAGTAAAGTGCAACTGGAGCCGTAATCTTTGTCAGATTATATTCTGGAGGATTTGGTTGGCCATACTTTCTTAAATTTTCTTCTTCTCCGTAATTGTACATAGGTAGTTTGCCTAAAATACAGTATAATAAGAACCAGAAATATAAAATGTAATTGAGAAAAAAAGATGGAAGTCTAAGAACAACAATAGGTGTGTAATCTAAGTTTTTATCTCCCTTACCACCTGAAAGATATACTTGTGTAACGTGCTGCATATATTTATAAGACAAACCAGCAGGAGCATTAGATAGAAAAACTGGAATCATAGACTGTAACAAAATAAATAAAATGTAAAGCACACATGCTGTTTGCTTTTCAGAAAGAATAACTACTTTTACCTTATTAAACTGGTTGGAATATCCTGCTCCTGTGTAGAAAATAAAAGCACAAACATCTTGAAACGGTGAATTATCATTACAAAATGTTTGTGCTACAGTTGCTAACAACGGTGAGTGTGGCAAAATTTCGTAATGGAGATAACGATCGACAAATGCCTAAAAGATTGCAATCTTTAACTAAACAATTTTTTACTAATAACTGATTAAAAGTTATCACCCGTATTTTATTTTTATAAGCTGCCAGAAAATAAACAATAGGCATTTTTGCATTACTGAAGTAAGCTACTGGGGCTAAACCAACCATTAGTCGAAATTTTTTATTGTATTCCGGTTTCTCGGAATTTAAAATACAAAAGTTTACTGTTGCTTGTGAGTGTCCGATATAAAATAATTTTTCCTGTTTAGTTGCATGCAGTATGTAATCTATAAATGCTGGCAAATCGTATAAACCAATTTCATGAAAACTTAAAATGCCTTTTGTTAGTAAGGTGTTATTGAAATTAGAAAAATAAGCGTTACACTCACGTCCAATCCCAGAATTCTTTTTTATCTACGTCAGGATTTAACTTAACATGTCTTCGAGACCACCTGCTTCCTCTGTAATTGGCTAACCATACGTCATAACCTTGATCAGCTAAAATAAATCCTAAACTGTTTTCTCCTGTGTTAACCCAGTCTGCAGAAGATTCAAATCCGCCTGGGACAATCAACACTGGTGCTCTTTTATGATAATTTTTCTTTTTCCTTCCATAAGGAATTCTGTGAAGTTGCAATATATAACCATCTTCAGTTGTTACTATATGATTCTCAAATGGAAATCCATATTTTCCTATCAATTGTTTCTGAAATAATGGAATGAATTAGAATTAAAAGGAGCTAACTTCATAAATTATTTATTATTACTATTAAAAAAAGTTTCAGAATTTTATTTTTCGTCTTAATTGAATTTTTTTACTACAAAATTTAGCTTTAATTATGAAAGTTATGGCTAGCCTAGCAATAAGAAAACGGAAGAAAGAGTTATAGAAATCTAAGAAGATGCCTTATAAATTTTAATTTCAACTAAATGAATTTTAAAATATTTGTTTTATACGTAAATCATTTGAAATGTTTTTGTTACTTTTCACTTTGATTGAAGTTGCTTAATAAGGACTACTACCAAGGACTATTAAGCTAAATTCTTAAAGCAGCAACGTTCATTTTAAAAATTAGAACTTTGGAAGTTGCTTTTCAGGTAGTCACATTCCAAGTGCCTTTGTAGAAACGACTGCACTGCTACTAAATATTGTACATGTTGTGTGAGACCGACTGCTCCGACTTCACTTAAATTTTAACTGATATATTTAATACCTATCATTTCATTTAATAGTTAAATATAAGCAATGTCGGCCTTAAGTTACTTCTAAACAGCTGACAATGGGAAAAAGAATTATTTCATTTTCGTGTTTAATTTCGAGTTTATAGTTTTTTCTAACAATTTATGATTAGGAGAGTTTTTAAATCTTTTTTTCTGTGAAATTTCCAAGATAGTCTAATTATTAATGATCTACGTATCTGATCTGAAGATAATATGCCTGCTTGAACAATGCGTCTAAAGAATTCGTGTAATTTTGAAGGGTGGCCTTTGATTACCAACCAACCAAAGATTAAAAATGGTTTGTCCAGAATAGTGCGAAATGTATTTAAAAATCAGGAATTTTACTTTTCTTTGTTTTATAATTTAATCCGATTTGTTTGCAAGTTACATGTTACATATTTACATTAAGGTCGATCGGAATATAAACTGACCAGCAAAAAAAAACCGGCCACCCTGAAATATTTCGCAAAACCACTGTAACAATTGTTATTTTAACCAGTGATTGTTATGTGATTAAAGAACCATTCACTGTTGACGCAGGATGTACAAATTAGCTAAAAGAGAGAAATTAATACAGAATTAAATTTAATTTAAGAACTAAGGAAAATACAATATTTTCTTAATTAAAAACAATAAAGGTGACTGTTTACAATGAACCTTCTGATAATTATTATTAGTAGTGTGTATGTCCTCTTTTGAGCCTAAATTACATCATTCAAACGCCGTGGTATGGAAATTAATAATTTTTAAAGTGGGTTTGCCAAATATTTCAGGGTGGCCGTTTTTTTTGGCGGGCTGTTTATTAGGTAACGTTACTAACAACCAAAATTTATATGAATGTCACAATTATTATAAGGAATTTATAGCGATATAATGCAATAAAAGTGTCTTACCACATTTAAACCAAAATCTGGATGTACGTTAGCTAAACTACATGTATAAACAGCACTTCCTAAAAGAACCAACACCGGAAGTATATTCGACATTGTAACTAAAATCACGTTTTCTGTACTTTTATACAGTATAAACAAAAACAGTCTGTAGTTTTTACGCGTTTGTTAAAAAAGCTTCTGTGCGTGATGTTTTAAACCTTACCTAAAACATGCATTTGAGCATAACGACAACATTACAGAGTCGCAGTCGGTTTCGAATTTCATAACAATGATAACAAGTAGGAGAGAATTAATGCCTTTATTGCTTCCGTAGCGAAGATTATGCTTTTTAGCTGTTTCCCCGTTTCACCTTTACAAAATAAAATTTAAAAAATTGCTTAATTTATTTGATATTTATTTCACAGTGATTAAAATAAAATAAATAAATCACAACTGATGTTAATTGAAAAGGTGTACTAATCTATATGGTCCAGTCAATGAGCTGGGAGAATAAAAAAAACACTGAACACGAATTTGAAAAGTCTTTTGTGGAATGATTTCCATATGAGCCTAAGGTCATTCATGACTATTGCGACCCCCCCCTCTTTCCCCAAATCGTGATATCAACCCTTTTAACCACCTCCTTCTTGGAGATTTTTTTTTATTTGTGAAAATGGGTACATTTTAGCTCAAAAATGGTTTCTAGGAGGTTTTTTGGGTAGCTGATCATGAATCCGGCATTAGTTTTCCGGAAAAGTAGATCCGGCCATGGAAAAACGGAAAATTAACCTAATTTCTGGAAAATTTTTTTTGGTTCGTGGAAATTTTGAATCATAACTCAAAAATGCATCCTAGGGGGTTTTCTTGGTCGCTGATCACGAATCCGATATTAGTTTTTCGTAAAAACCACCCTGGTCGTGGAAAATCGGAAAATTTTGCCCAATTTTGAAAAAAGCTTTTTGAATTCCAGCTCGGAAATGGGTTCTAGATAGCTTTTTGGTTTGCTGATCACGAATCGGGTATTAGTTTTCCGGAAAAACCATCTTGGCCGTGGGAAATTGAAAAACTTTGCTATTTTCTTAATTTTTCTTATGTTTAAACGCTCTTAGATGTAGTCGACATGTTTTAAACCAGTTTTCATTGTTGCAGTAAAAATCGCGAAAAGCCCATGGAAAATCATTGGGAGATTTTCAAAAAAAACGTGTTTCATGTCGATTTCAGTGTGATAGCATGCTGGTACTTCTAAAATAACAAGGAGAAACAACTAGAAAAAATATAGTTTACAGTTTATGTATTATGGACTTTTTAGGCAAGCGAAATAAAATTAGTTTTAGGATAATCTATGTACTTTTCATTTAAAAAAAATTTTCATCTATTTGCCATTTTATTATATCAATCTTACAATTTTCTACGGCCAGAATGTGTTTTCCGGAACACTAATATCGGATTCGTTATCAGCGACCAAGAAAACCTTCTAGGACCCATTTTCGAGTAAAAATTCAAAATCTTCACGAACAGGAGATATTTTTTTAGAAATTAGGCCAAATTGTCCGGTTTTCCACGGCCAGGTTTACTTTTCCGGAAAACTAATGCCGGATTCGTGATCAGCGACTTAAAAACCTCTTCGAAACCATTTTTGAGCTAAAATTCACACATTTGTACTAATAAAAAAATATATCCAGAAAGGGGGTGGTTAAAAGGGTTGATTTCGGGATTTAGGGCAGAAGTGGGGGCGAGGGAAATGTCTCAATAGTCATGAATGATTTTGGGGTCGTATAGAACTCATTTCAAAAAAGTTTTTTCAAATTCGAGCTGAGTGTTTTTTTTATTCGGCTTTTTTTCCCAGCTTATTGACTGGACTAATAGATTTTTTATCTACTCTATTTTACCTTCAAAATAGTTTTTAATTATTAAAGATCAGATTTCTGGGCAAATGCCTAATTTTGGACTTTTTAGGCAAGCGAAATAAAATTAGTTTTAGGGTAATCTATGTACTTTTCATTAAAAAAAAAATTTTCATCGATTTGCCATTTTATCATATCAATATTATTTGACGTAGCTATAATACTTTGAATATTTAGTTTTTCAACAAAATAATTATTAAATACTCAATTTTAGTTCACAAAAATTAATTATAAAAACACATAAAGGTTAAGCAGTAAAACTTAATATCTTGAATGAATTTTCTCAAACATTAATAAATAGCATAAAATTTCTATTTGGTTACCTAAAGTGCCTATTTGTATTCCTAAAATGCCTATTTTGTGACCTAAAGTACTTATTTTGTTGCCTAAAATGCCTATTTGATATCCTAAATTGCCTGTAATGATGCCTACTTTAAAAGTTTTTACTGCCTATTTGCCTGCCTATTTTGATGATTTTTAGTGCCTAAAAATTGGGTCTCTATTATTTATATTTTGCGCTTACCTCAACTTAAAATGAACACAATACGTCAGTAGAATTGTCCAATTATTATGCTCTGTACTTGTTTTCGCAGTATTCATGAATTTTGCTGGCGACCATTGTATAACAATTATAGCAGTGGTCAACCAAATTGTTTTTACTTATACTTTATTAATAAGGTGTACTGAATACGTTTTGTCATGCTGTTTATTAAACTCATTTCAAAGTATGTGCATCATATCACATGTTAGGAAAATTCCAAGTAATAAAAGTACTACACTCATTACAGACATTAGAATCAATAGTACCATAGATGAAATAAATATGAGTAAAGGAACAACGTTTGGGGATATGTGTAACTCGTCTGTAGTGGGCCAAGTGCGTCGAGGGGAAAGAAGGGCAAGCATAGACGGTGCTGCCCTCTTCAACTTCTCATTATTGCGCCAGATTATTTCTAATTCAAAGAATTTATGTCTTGGTATAATTGACAAACGTCTCAAACGATTATATTAAAATTTTTGTTGTGTATATTTTTTTCGGGAAAATTTCTAGAAATTCGTACACAAAATATGTAAACACATTGTAAAAAAAGGATTGAATTACATTTAGCCACTTCGGTGTCCTTTATTACTTGTAGAATAAACAACCCACAAGTTTTTGTTTTATTGCAGTATAGAATTAAATGGAGAATAGTTTAACAGAATTATACATTAAGGAGCGAGTTTTCGTATTTATAACTGTATACAGGGTGTTACAAATTCGAGTAGTTGTATGGGGATCTCAAAAACCGTAAGAGATACGAATTTGCTTAAATTATTGCAAAGTTGCGCATTTATGTGCCTAACAACATGCTGTTTAAAAAGTTTAAAAATTTTGAATACTTCCGGAGATATTCGGAAAAAATCGAAATAATAATTTTTTGTTTTTTTCCTACGCTTTTGTTTTCAAATTTATTTAAAAACTAATAACACATTATTTGAGCACTTTTATTTGTTCTTTAAAACTGTGTAATCGTTTCTTTAATACGACGTTTCGTATTTCAGATATCATCATCAGGTCAATATTTCTCAATACGAACCTGGATTTTTTTTATGTTTTTGTCGAAAACTGATTTTCAAATGTATAATCCCATATTATTTTTTAAAAAATTGCGTTTTGTTTTAAAGAAAATGATGCTTCTTTCATCGTCCAGTTTTTTGCTAGTACGGTCCTGGATATCTTAATAAGGATTCATTAGCTACGACAAAATAACATCACTGTAAAACTCGGTTTAATAAACATACACAGTCTAAGTTTATTTAAACTTATTCTATTATTTTGTTTGCGTTAAAATGCATTTGAACAAACAAAAAGCAAAATTTACAATAACAACTAAAATAAACTGAAATACTGAGAAATCTAATAACAATAACAACTATTAAAATTAAATTAAAAAAATAAATAAATTTTTAATTTTTTCACAAATGCCCAAAAAGACCACAATTGGCATCAATACATTGATTTCGACTTATAATTATTATTACTGTTTGAAGGCCCCTCCTGTCAAAAGAAGTAAATGTATTGAAAATGCGCATTTATGAAACAATTCGACATTTATTTTTTTTTATTTTAATAATATTGTTATTAGATTTCTTAGTATTTCAGTTTAGTTTTAGTTGTTATTGTGAATTTTCCTTTTTGTTTGATCAAATACATTTTAACTCAAACAAAATAATAAAATAAGTTTAAATAAACTTAGACTGAGTATGTTTATCAAACCGAGTTTTATTTACGGTTATGTTAATTTGTCTTTGCATATGATTCCTGATTAAGATATCCAGAACCGTACTAGCAAAAAATTGGACGATAAAAGAAGCGTCATTTTCTTTACTACAAAACGCAATTTTTTTTAAAAAATAATATGGGATTATACATTTGAAAACCAGTTTTCGACAAAAACGTAAGAAGAAATCTAGGTCCGTAATGAAAAAAACTGATCTGATGATAATACCTGAAACGTGAAGCGTCATATTTAAAAAACAATTACACAGTTTTAAAGAACATAAAAAAGTGCTTTAATAATGTGTTATTAGATTTTAAATAAATTTGAAAACAAAGGGGTAAGAAATTAAAAACGAAAAATTATTATTTCGGTTTTTTACGGATATCTCCGGAAGTATTCAAAATTTTTAAACTTTTTAAACGACATATTGTTAGGTACATAAATGGGCAACTTTGCAATAATTTAAGCAAATTCGTATCTCTTACGGTTTTTGAGATCCCCATACAACTACTCGAATTTGGAACACCCTGTATAAAAGAAGGATGCAAAATTGAATTTGATAACTCTTAACTTTTAGGCATGTTCATATTGCCAATACTTATATTTCATTTATGTCAGTCATTATGTGATATTGCAGTATAAAAGCCGTTTCAAGAAACAACGTATTTGCTATACGGACGCAAGCATTTTTTATTTTAAAGATTATCATATTGACGATAAATTATTAAAAGAAGCAAGATTTAAATTCCTAATGTATGATTGGGAGCGTTCTTATTTTAGTAAACAATACGTGAAATTTTAAAACGCAATGCTATTTAATTCTCATTCTCTGCTTTCTCTGCATGTCTTGTTAAATAAATACGCTAATGTATGTTTTACAGAGTATCCGTAAAATGTTGGTATATAAAGGGTGATTTATAATAAATTAAGACACGAAGTCTGCTTAAGAGCAGAGTAAATTGAAATAATTGAAGATCTTTCCTGTTACGTCAGGAGAAAATTAAAAGATATCTAACAATCCCTTTACAAACCACTTACAAAAATCTGCTATAGAATATAGCGCTATTAGATGAACTAAATTTTTTGGAAGAGGAAAATCTTTGTAGCCACCAAGGAACGCAATTTCTTTTAAAAAGTTTTGCAAAAATGTCGATTCCAGTAATACTCCTGTAAATTTAGGGAATTACGAAGTAAAGCTACTACGACTATTGTGCATGAGCAAGTCAGTAGGTTCTTTGAAAGAGTGGTAGTGATTACAGCAAGGAACACTTGTTTTCAAAGGTCAAGCCAGGTAACTTTATGGCAATTAGGAAGACAAAATCAAAATCATGATGGTTAATGACTTAAGTCTTTTTGATCTATTGAAATTTGGTAATCAGGTAGCCAGAACGCTCCACGCGATTAACGGATCGAACTTGCCACAAAACTTCTATGTGTAAAGAATTCTCGGAATTAGGAGAATGTTTTCAGAACCGAAAATAAGACTTTCACAAAAACCACGAGTAGTGTTAAAGCATATGTTAAGCATTTAATATATTAGTAGATCTCGGAAGGACCCCTTAAGGAGGGTGCTACGAGATGTTTTCAAGATGAACGGACAAAAATAGAACAATAGCATTTTAAGGGTCAGTTTTGGGTTTAGTTTTAAGTTTTTAGCATGTGTGACCATTCAGGTCAAGTGAGTTTAGTTTTAAACACCGTACAAGTAACATAACGTAACGAATTAAGCTGTATATTCCAGAACGTTTCACTATTATATTTACTAATAAATAAATCTATTAACCTCAACCTGCTTGTGTTTTCTTATTCTGCCAAACCAACGAAATATAATTTATTTAAAGAACACTATGATACTATGTTAGGGACGGTCGGAGAGAATTGTGGAGGAATCTGCAAATTGGTTCCGTCGTCTAACCGTCTAACCACTTATACTACGAGTGCACAGTTGCAATTGATAAATCAAGGAACGTAATGCTTTTTATTGCTGTTCTATTTCTATTGTCTAACTAAAAACAAAACAAGAAGGATAATTGTCACCTCGTCCCAAGAAGGTAAAGATTCAGCTATAACATCAAATTTGAACAGAATCGCATCAGTAGTTTTAAATAATAACAAAAATAAAAATCTTTGAAGACCTCCAACTTTTATAGAGAGGATCCACAAGATTCATATATTGTATCCCTCTCATTAGAAAGGAGTTTTGCTTATCGAAAGCTGAGATCAATCGAGATTGGTTTTCTAAAAAAATTATTTAGCAGCGCTGTCGGTGAAGGTTTCCTGAAACGATCGGCAGCGAACGTCAACTTCTGTAATGACAAAGACAATACTTTTAAATTCTTTTCTTGATGTTGGCAGCGGATAAGTCTTGTCCCAGAAAGCTTAAGAGCTTTGTAAAGTTTGAAATAATCAGTTAAATTAGCTACTACTTCTTCAATATTAAAAATGTTCTTCTGTCGCCATGTTTCGGACAATTATTTCTGTTTCGAGCATTTTAAGATAACACCGAAAAACGGGAATGTTTTAAGCATGTAGCTGGAAATAGTAGAACTAATAATTAAGGGAATGTAGCAGTGTTAGGGAAATGTTGGCAATATTTTAGGAAATATAGGCAATGACTCCAGCATTGTCGAGGTTGTAAAGGGAATATGCCGGGAATACGAGGCAATGCGGTAGTACTTGAGAAATGTTTCTGTATATGGCAATAGATGTACAAAATTCAAGGAGAAAAAAGTCCTTTGTGTATACCCTACATTTGACGATGACGCTTCTACTTTTATACTTTAATGGTTTTTAAATGAACTCTTTGCAAAATACTTCCTTATCCATTCAAGCATCGATCTCTTTGACCTTCTGGAACATTTTCAATACGTCTTGAAACTTCACAACTGTTGAGCTTATAGCAAATTACATTTCTGTGCCTTTTTTATTTCTTATAAGTCGTGGTCTATATTATAAAGTGTTTCGTATTGGACTGTATTCGGTGAAGCATCGCCTATCATCTATCAACAAAAACAACAACTCCGTCAGTTCTAAAATTCTTTTCTTTCGGAAACATCTAAAAAAAATTTGCGAGTATGTAAAAATTCAGAAGTCTTTTCTTTGTTTTTTTTTTACTTCTTAACGTGTCTAATTTCTATGAATTTTTAGATTCGTTAACTCGTTTAACTCTCCTTTTTAGAGTATCTCCATTTATGAAGAAGCTAACACTATGGAGCTTTTATACTAGTTTCGTGTATTTTTCCGAAACATATCAAAACGAATCCAAAAGAATTGGATAATAATGATTGGTCGTTAATTGCTAGACATGTGTTCTCGCAATGAGAACCAACACTTTAAAAAATCTGCCTAAGTTTTGCGACTTTTGATAAAAAGAAATCTCTTCATCGGAATTTTAAAAATACCGAACATCACTCTTCTAGCAGACTACATCCAGACAAAAGACCATCGGTTTAAATTCTGAGAGAACATGTCAGCTTGCAGCTGTCAGTTAGTTATATTCCCAACATATTTTTAAAATTTAGTTAATTTAATTTTGTTCTTAAAAGTATGGAGTGCTCAAATGAAAATTCGCGGCAAGAAGCTATTGCAAAATTTTATGATACCCATAAGGATAAAAAGTCCTATACTGTTAGATATTTTGTCGCAATGAAAATTTCAAAAAGCGCACTTATGGTATTCGTACACGAACTCAAAAAGTTTATGGCGCAAAAACATTGCAAGGATCTGGAAGACCTTCCATAATAATGTTACCAAAGGAAAAAGAAGCTCTTGCAAAGGTGGCTCACCGTAAACTTGAAATTAATCTTTGTAAACTTCGGCAAATATACAAAATTGCACTGAAATTATGCAATATCTCAAGAAAGCAAGGCATCTATTTGGTTGCTAGAAAATAAGCTCTTAAAACAATATTTTACTGAAGTTAACGAAGACTAATTCTAACTTGTAAGAACATTGGTGATATATTTCTGGCAGGTCTTCCAGATCCATTTACTCTTTTTTGTATCAGTTCGTATGCAATACCATATCTTGTGCTTTTTGGAATTTCCATTGCAAAAAAGTATCTAAAGGTATTTCTTGGTCTTATGAGTATAATAATATATACTACTGTGGTAGTAGATATCATATTTGAAATATTCATAGAGGCATTGTAATCACTGCTATCAGTATCTGATTGTTCAAAATGGTTTAGAAATTTATCATCATCATTATCATCACAAAATGCCATTAATTCTTTTGTCTTTCTTAAAATTATACGGCGTTGCTGGTTTGTTAAAGATTTGTTGAATATGATTAGAAACCTATAAAAACTAAAATTGAAAATTTTTAAACTACCACTGAATTGTAATTCGTTAAAAAGGCATCAAGCACATCAAGTGAAGAAAGGGAAAATTGAAAAAAAGACTAACTGAGTTTACGGGCAATGCTTCCAAATTATTTGGTGTTTCAAACATTTTTTGTTATTATAATACATTCTCACCATTTGACTAGTTTCATAATTTTATTAGTATTCAACATTCTACATTTACCTAATAAGAAAATAACAGAAATATTAAAAATTCATGATTCAGATATTGTTTTAACCCAACATTCTATGCTAATTTTTAAATATTATTCAACAAATAATTAATTTATGAGTTTTAAAATAAATGCGTATTACAGTTACCACATTACTACACTAATAATCCATGGAACAAAATTATTTTAGAAACGAACCGTAGTAGATAGGTTATGTAAATTATTTTGTTTATAATGTGTGGTAAATTACAATAAAATCTACAGTTAATAATGAAGAATGTTTATTTAAATAGAAAGCATAATCCGTATTATTTTGACAAGTTTATAATTCGATGAAATTTCATTGGAAAAGTTATTAACCTCAACTGTGTATTTTCGCCATCTTTCAGATTTCTGAAGCTTTTGCTAGAGTATTTAAAATAAAGGTTATAATCTTGAAACAATTATCAATGTAATAGCACGTTCGGGTGGCACCGCACTAGCATCGTGATAAGGTACGTTCGGATATCCAACACTTTTGACACTTAACACACCAAGCGCACTATGACGTTCGGTTATTCTCCCGGTGGACAATAATTGCTACACCATCTGGTTCGATTATACGCCGTGTGGTGTGAGTCGGTGTTTTTAGTGTTCACACCAAAAGTTCCAGGTAAAGTAGTGGAGTTACGGTGTGAATTTTACTTTTTCGCGGGACTCAGATAAAATCAGACGTGAAACGGGTGAAAAATAATGGAAGTTGCAGAAGGTACGTTAGTTTTTGTATGCCGTAAATGCAATCATTCATTTTTCAATAATGATGACGCAGTGCAGCACCTCAATGATCATCCTGGAGATAAACCTTCAATAAATGGTAATTTATCTTAAACTTTGAATAACACGTGCAACATTTCTAATTAAACTTCCAATTTAAGGTTATTTTAATAGTTTTAATAAAATTGGGATGTACGTAATAAGGAATAAGGATAACGAACGCTCATTGGCAGAAGAATGTACCAGTGACAATACTGTTACTACTGATTATCCTCCACTTCACAATTCAGAACCCGAGGACCATCATGAAGAATCGGAAAGAAATTGGACAAACGAAATGACAGTTCGTTTAATAAACAAAATAAAAAAATTTGACAGTGTCTTTGATAGGTCGCCAATGAAAAAAACAATCTGGATAAAATTAACAAACAAATTCAATCAAGAAAATTCAAAAAATTTAACCTATCAACAAATTGAAAATAAGTGGAAGACGTTGAAACGAACCTATAAAAACGTATTAAAACACAATAATACGTCAGGAAAAAATCGCAGACAATGGCCTTTCTACAATTTAGTGCATGACATACTTTTTAAAAAACCGGAGATAGTTGCACCTGCAACCTGCAGCAGCAACAATGGCCTTATAATACGAAATGAAACTGATAACAGTATGAGAGATAGGCAAACAGAAGATACAAATGGTGAAGATAGCGATGTTGAAACAGCAGGTAAATAAATAAATTACCTAGTATTTATGTTATCTTCAAAAACGAATTCATTGTTATTAGGTTTACAATACATTTCTTACAAAAGTCTTATAATTTTCTAGCAACTCAAACAGAAAGTGATGCAGCAAATAGCTCTTTTATAAAGAAGAGAAAATTGAAAGAAAATGCAGCAGAAAGACGCCATAAAGAGAAGATGCAGCGTTTCGATACATTTAATGAATTATTAGCAAAATTGGTAGACAAACTGTAGTCCATTATTAGTTTATTGTTCATTTTGTCACTACATTACATGTAAATATAATTAAAAAATAAACTCTAAGCATTATTATTTCTTAACAGTGGTAATGAATTAACTAAAGGGTTTTCCAATAAGAGGTGTTATTTTGAATAACCCGCTATTTCGGTAGATGTCACTTTTGAAGCTATCATTTTTTGACATTTGACAAGTAGAAACTACGCCATTAATAAATATGGAACGATACACGCTTCAACAACGCATTGAAATTATTAAAATTCACTATAAAAATGGTGAAAATTTGGCAGAGACGGTTCGTAAAACTCGAACATTTTTGGGTTACCGTGAAGCACCTTGTCGGACCGCAATACAGAAATTGGTGAAACAATTCGAGCTCTTGGGACAAGTTAGTGATGTGAAGAATAAAACCCGTGCACGTCGCTCAAGAACAGCCGAGAATATTGCTGTTGTAGCCGAAAGTGTTAAAGAAAACCCAGGTTTGTCCATTCCTCCTCGTTCTTTGGAATTAGCCATTCCACAAACGTCATTACACCGTATTTTGCATAAAGATTTGGGTCTTAAGGCTTATAAAGTCCAGTTAACACAAGAACTCAAGCCGGCCGATCATCAACAACGTCGTGTCTTTGCTGATTGGGTCGTTGAAATGCATGAAAATGATCCAGAATTCCATCGATAAATCATCTTGAGTGATGAGGCCCATTTCCACCTCGGTGGCTTCGTCAACAAGCAAAATTGTCGGATCTGGGGCTCAGAAAATCCAAGAGTTATTGTTGAAAAGTCTCTCTATCCTCAACGTGTGACTGTTTGGTGCGGTTTATGGTCCGGCGGAGTCATTGGACCTTACTTTTTCGAAAATGAGGCTGGAGCAACAGTTACGGTGACTGGATTGCGCTATCGAGAGATGATTAACGATTTTTTATGGCCGGAATTGGATGGTATTGATCTGGACAACGTTTACTTTCAACAAGACGGCGCTACGTGCCACACAAGCAACGAAACCATTGATCTTTTACGGAAAAAGTTTCCGGACCGTGTTATCTCTCGAAGAGGTGATCACAATTGGCCACCGAGATCTTGTGATTTAACACCTTGCGACTTCTTTCTTTGGGGCCACGTGAAAGAGAAGGTCTACGCCAACAGCCCAGCGTCGATTCAAGACCTCAAAGATGGAATTCGGGAGGCTATCGAGGACATAGGGCAGCCACTTTGCGATTTGGTAATGGAAAATTTCATGAAAAGGATATTGTCCTGTAAGCGTGGTCGTGGTTGTCATTTGCCTGATGTTATTTTCCACTATTAACGGCATACCTTCCTCTTTATAATGAAATAAACATCCGATCATTTATATTTAAAAATGGCACTTTTCTTTGAATATCAAAATAACACCTCTTATTGGAAAACCCTTTATATCTAATCGTTTTACTATTGCTTCGTTGTCAGCATTTTGCTCTAGGACTTCTTGGTCTTCTGGGCCTTGTCTGAGCTCTCTTAATTCTTCTTCCGTATCAATATTATCCAACTAATCAGATTGCATAATACACACATTATGCAGAATACATGCAGATACAATAGGCATAGCGATTAGGTCTAAACTTTGGGTTTCTAATAACTTGTTACTCGACATTTATTTAATATTATATTAAAATTTTTTTCTAGCTGACTTAGAGGTCTGTTATGCTTAAAACCAACCATTAAAAAATTGGACAACTTATAAGCAAAGTCTCCTATTATATAGCTGTTACCAGGAAATGATACTTCTTTATTATTTATGCGTTCAAATATATCTGATTTTTCAAATACTGCATAATCATGTTTTGATCCTGGCTGTCCAGCATAAACATCAGCAAAGAGCATGTTGTGATCACATATACCTTGCAGCACAACAGAGAAATATGATTTTCTGTTAAAATACGACATCCGATGTTCCTTGGGAGCATTAATTTCAATTGCTGTTCCATCAATCATTTCAATTACACCTACAAAATAAATAAAAATATAAATTTATTTGGTTACAAGTCAGATAAAGGGATATACCTATCTTGTATATGGTAACGTCTGTAAATACTTTGAGAGATTTCGTTTGCTCGATTAACATGTGGCCAAGAAATAATTTTAAATTTTTTATTCACCTTTAGTAGCAATCTGCAGGTTCGATAAAGCGTTTCCCAACAGGTAGATTTACTTATAGCAAATCTGTTTGCAACAGATCTATAAATATTTCCTTTTTGATACAAATGTAACAAAATGAATTATTTGTTACTCACCTAAATGATTCTAAGTTACCTAAATACCACACTGTTATCATTAATTGTTTATCCAAATTAATTTGTGGTTGGCCAACATTAACTGTAGGATTTTGTCGAATTCCATAAACAGCATGTAACAAATATTCAAATGTGGTTGGTGACATTCGAAAATGCAACTGAAACTGGTGATCTGCCATCAACGGTACCACATTTTCTGCAAAACCATTTAATTTCTCTGTGCTATCTTCTTCGTCACTGTCATCCATAAAAAATTGTTTGGCACATTGCGCAGTGGCCACAATTGCAGTTTTAATACTTTCGACCATATTTACAGGTTTAGGTTATGTTTACTATTTACCTACTTGAAAAATGTTTGTCAACAATTCCCACTACCAGCTCCTGACACTTTTAAAAGCCCTAGTATGGTCGGATATTTAATTTTTACACTATTAGCACTCTAAGCCAACCTCACTATTCTCTTGACACCGTACTCTACACTACACTAACACCAAAATCAATATCCGAACGTACCTCTAGTAGTACATAATGAATACGCACCGAGGCAAAATGATCACGTGATCGACTTGCACAGGCGAGTAAAGCAATAACCGCGCCAAACTGAAAACGTGTTGTTGCACCTGAATTCAAACAAAAGAATTTATTGCTCGCTGAAAAACGCAGGTAGTTTAAAAATGAACAGGTAGGTATTACTTCCAAGATTCTTTCATAAAGTAAATTTGTGTTGTTAACATTTAGCAATAACTAAGTAGAAGTGCAAAACGCAGGTAGGTAATTTAAAAAAACGAGCATTATTTTCAAGTTTTCTTTTATAAAAAAGTAAGGTTTTGTACTGACAGCAATCCGAAGTGCAACTAATTTAGAAAAAGAGTGATATCTAAAATGACAATTTAAAGATTTTATTTACAACGAATTCAACATTAGAGAACAAAATAGAAAGAGTCTGCTAACTCTTCAACAAACCCGCCATTTTATAGTTTGAAATTACACAAACGTTAGATGCACCGTGGAGTAAAACGGTGCAAATTAGAGTAACCCGAGAAAGTGCAGTGCGACCACCAAAAGTCACGGCACTCGCTCTGTGGTGTTGCAATTTACCAACCGAAGGTACGGTACCTAAAAAATGCGAATCAAGTGTGCACTAATGCGACCACCCGAACGTACAATAAGTGTCACAGTCAAGTGCAATATAACCAAAAGGGTTAACTGATGGGGTGTGAAAACTTTTTCAAAACCTTGTCAATTGCAGTAGAAATAAATTTAACAAATACATTTCTTTTAGGCAATACAAGATAATAAAGTAGAAGAAAATAAATAATACTACATTAAATGATTTACTCACTTTTATTAACTAACACATCGACTATAATAAACAGTGTTGAGTAGGATCTAGATTCAAGTTTCTACAACCTGGTTCTAAATACGATCGGAAGATCTTGTATCTGGATCTAGGTACGTTTCTGAAGAATATCTTCTGATCTGATTTAAATATCAATTGAATGGATCTTAAGCCTTTAGATCCAAGAGCCATACTAGATCAATCGATGTGATTATATTTAATTTTTAAAAAATCTCCTTTTTAATACTTAATTTCCGACATACAAATCACGCAAGCTTACCCATTCAAAAATAAAAATTTTTTTAGCAAAATAAAAATTTTATTCTGATATGTTTTGCATCAAACTTATAAAACAATTTTATCATAAAAATAAAATTTATAAACGTGATGGTTTTTATTAAGTATTCCACTACTCAAATATATTTAATAAACTAGCAACCACATTTATGTAGTTTCTAAATGTTCTAGGTTTAAGTATAAGCAAAACACACAATGAACAAAAATACAAGCATTTCTGCATTTCCGGGTAGTTAATTAGGTGTCATGCGGTCTCTCAAACTGCTTCTATTATGTTAGTACCCTTAGTGCAGCATGTGTTTGTAATTGTCACGTACAGAAAGTTTCGGCTTTTTGAAACGTAATTAAACAAATTTAAAAGCTCCAAAATTTGAATCTTTTTCAGATGTTAGGGATAGTCTCTCAACTTCACTCATGAAATACAGCAATAGGTAAAAGAATTCATTCAAAGACATCATAATATCCTCTTTAATCATAAATTTTGTCATCAACTATTACAAGTTTAGCCTAACTGTTTACTTTGACCAAGGTTCTTTACGATTATGACTCTTTCATGAATCATCTTAATATACATATTTTATGTCCACAAAACCTGTGTTAGCAACAAAAAGAAAACGAGAGAATTAACATTTGCTACGTATTTCAATAGCGCGTTTAAGTAAAAAAAAAAAATTTCTGAACAGACCAAAATAAGATGCATTATACGTTCAGTCACGCTAAAACAACCCTGTGAAATATAGTATACAGGGTGTTTGGCCCACCACCGTATATTCAAAAAGGGGTGGTAGAAGTTATGATTTGGAACTCATCTAACCCAATATGCTATTATACAAAGTGTCACGGTTTTTGGGATATTGTCATTTTTCATAATTTCACCCAATTGAATGTATTTCTCCATTTAAATGTGAACACCACATTATTGGAAATTTTTAATTTGAAAGTAATGATAATTTTATAATCTTTCATAGCTACTTTATCAATTTTAGTCACTTTCATCCACTTCTACAAGTGATCAAACAAACTAGACCCGGATAAAATTAAAAAAATTATGACTGTAAAATTTAACTTTTACTTCATAAGGCTATAAAAGAGAAAAATCCAATGCGTAGTTATGTTCAAACACTTTTAAAAACATCCTTGCTGTTTGCCTTTTAAAATGACATATCACACTTTTAACCATATGGAGATTTTTAGGACTAACAGGCTACTTGAATACAAAGGAACCGTTTGGCCGTACAAAAGCAAACACTTGATAACACGTTATTAGTTATAGCTTTGGCTTCATAACCATTGGTAGTACTGATTTTTGCATTTTAAATCGTTAATTTTTTGATTTGTGCGTGTTGCAGGTCCGTATCAGTTTGCGTTGAACTCCACGTTTTATTACAATCGATTAATGGGACTATTAAAGCGCATTGAATCTACATTGAATTATACTTGCTTGATTGGACTATTGAATAGTGACGCTCCCCAGACGTAATAATCTAGGGGCGTCAAATCTGGTGATCGAGCAGGCCATATTATCCATCTATTGGGAATGTTAGCATTTAAAAAGTTTTTAGAAAACAATTTGGACGATATCAAGCAACCAATGATTTTTTCAAAATAGTGCGAAACGGGCCGATAATTTAGCTTGCTTCTCAAATACTGAATTTTTTAAATAAAACCAACCACACTAAATATAATTTACTCGAATATTCGAAAACTGAAGCGAGGGTGTCTGACTGGTTAACCACTTTATATATGTCTTTTCATCAGTAGAAAACTACAAATATTTGGGAACAGGTAAAAGTATAATGTGTTATTTATACATTTGATATTAAGCTTTGCTTTAAACCGAGCTTTTTGTGATATCGTGAAAAAGTGCTGATGCTAGAACTGTGAAAGTTCGCAGTAGTACTCCAGTAAGGCAGGTCAGTTCAAACAATAACAATTAACATTAAACAAGTATGCGATTAAAAATTAGAGATCAACTTGATAAAATAAAGTAACAAAATATAAATGTATCCATAAATAAAATATTTCCAAAGCATGGTTCAATTTTCGAAATACGCTTTACAAAAGTAGAGGAAAAATAACTAGAACGTTGTGGTGTAAAATAAACAAAAACCAGACAATATTCATTCATTCATTTTCTACATTATACAACCTAACAGTTAGATGTTGGAATCTCAAAAGTATTTAATAATTTAATCTATTTTGGGCCTCCCAACTCCCCTTCGAGCATTCTGCCAGTGCAGAATATCAATGTCTGGCAAATTGTTTAAGCTTTTCTCTAACCACCATAGAGTATTAATCGTATGAAGTCCTTAGGACTTGTTTGAAAAAGAGATGTACCACACTTCACTTGATTTTTGCAAATTTTAACAAAACAAGACAATAATAAAAAGACCATCAAAAGTAAAATTGTTAAACAAATAATTGTCTTTTTTTTAAAAAAGAATGTATAGGTAACTTATTATCACTTTATTACCTTTATCATTAAATAAGTAATTTTAACAAATAGCTATTTGGGTATTTGTATCACAATAAATGCACAACATTTGCAAATATAAATTCAAGGTGACTCAGAAAATTTTTTTTATCGTTACAGAATTAGACTGATGCCAATCGACGGTTGTTTTTCTGGCTAGAAAGTCATTTTGCACTTTTTCTTTGAATCGTCTTAGAAGGGGTTTGTTTTGTTATTGCGTTTTATATTTAAAGTTTGCTTGCTGATTACTAGTAAAAGTCGAGTTTATTCCTAAGCGACACTGTTAATCCTCGGCTTAATAGTTATTTATACACCAAGTAAGTTAAAACAATGTTCTTCGAGATAATAACATTTTAAACTCAGGTGGTTTAATTAGAATTTTATTCAGTTTTGAAAAAATAGTACTAGTAATAGATATAACATACTTAACTTTGCCAAAATAAAAAAAAACTAATCAAGCAGTTAATTAGTAGCGTCTGACAGACACGGTTGTTGGCAACTATTTATAATGCATTTTCTATTGCTGAAAGGGATTTAAGATTCTGAGTTAAAAATCAGAAAATAAAAACCTTAATTCACTAGTCAATTACCAGTTGCCTATGATGGTTGTAATAATGACTGTTTCAAATTATAAAACAGTAGGGTAGACCATGGTTCATTTTTGTTAAGTTGACAACACAACAAAAGATATTATTATAATAGAACGAATGGCAAAATTGAATAATAATTTGTTTTTGTAAAGTGTGTTGTCAATTTTCTACTGATTTTGAAATGTAAATAAAAGAAATGCAGGTTTGCATACGCAACACCGCTTCAAAAAAGCATAATTACAATTTACTATCAAACTATTGAAATCATACAAAGTTAATGCAGTTTTGGCGACATAGCGAATGCAGTATGCTAAGAAAACAGTAGAAAACCATTAGATTTTCATGCCCTGCCCAACTATTTGATAATTTCATACAGATAATACTTTTTTTACTGGAATAGTATCATTTAAAGAACCTGTAATGGATATTATTTGAGATGGGGATGAAAGTTACAACACGAGACTATAGACGAGTATTGCAATCAACCGAGTATAAAATAATCCACTACATGCAAGTTAAATACGATAGTTTATTCACGACTATTAAAGAAAAAACAAAATTGAAACGGTTTGGATAATGAACTCAATACTCAACTGTCGTGGTTAATAGTATGTTTCGGTACAAGAGTGCTGTCACGCCATATTTTAAGCGTCAGGCCGAACTTTGAAACACAAGGCGCAAGCCGAGTGATGTTAAAAAAGGCCGAACGTTTAAAAAGTGACAGCGCATGTGTATCAAATAATGTTTTTTGTAATCGTTTACACGAAATGGGGAAAAACATTAATTTACTGTAAATCTCGAGGTAACATCGACAGATGCCAAGTTAAGTACATAAATAGAAAAACATATATTTAGCTATATATTACTTCTTCGTTTATGTGCTTCACAAATTTTGATTTAGTATGTAATGCAGCTTAGCAACAGTCAACAAATTTATTTATATATAACTATGTCCAGAAAGTAAGTTCATTTTCTATTTCCCGCCGTTGCAGCGATGCGATCGCAGTTCCGCGCATGCGCGGCAATGACCTTGTATCGTTACTAAGCGATTGACGCCATTTTGAGTTAGTTATCTGCTGTTATCGTGTCACAGTGCTTGTTTATAATGGCGAAGGTAATTGAAAATTCTGCCGATTGCGAGATTAGATCAGTGATTCGGTTTCTCAATGCGAAAAATTTGAAACCAGTAGACATTCATCAACAGCTCTCTGAGGTGTATGGACAGAATGTAATGAGTTATTCTATGGTTGTGAAATGGGTAAAAAAATTCAACAATGGCCGTGTAAACGTGCACGATGAAGGAAGAAGTGGACGTCCATCATTGGTTAATGATGAACTTGTTCATGCAGTGAATGAAAAAATTAGAGGAAACCGTAAGTTTACGATTTCTCTTCTTTCTATGGAATTTCCCCTAATTTCACGATCCCTTCTTCATGAAATTGTTCATGACAAACTGGGATATCGAAAGCTTTGTGCACGCTTGGTACCCAAAAACTCTTACCGAGGATCACAAGAAAAAACTCCTAGGTGCTGCTCTTGAATTTTTGACTCGTTATCACAATGACGGGGACCATTTCCTTAACAGTATAGTGACTGGGGACGAGACTTGGGTAGCCTATGAGACACATGGGACAAAACGGCAATCGATGGAATAGAGGCACACATCGTCACCAGCAAAGACAACATCGAAGCCGAATTTGACAACCCGGAAAATCATGTGCACACTGTTTTGGGACAGATGTGGTGTTCTTTTAGTGGACTTTCTACCACGGGGCGAAACAATTACCGCTATTGCTTACTGTGATACGCTAAGGAAACTGCGTCGTGCAATTCAGAATAAGCGCCGTGGAAAGCTCACTAGCGGCATTTTGTTGATTCATGACAATGCTCGCCCCCACACTGCAAACCTTACACAGCAACTTTTGACTTAATTTGGATGCGAACAATTTGACCACCCACCGTATAGTCCGGACCTTGCTCCCAGTGACTTCTTCCTGTTTTTAAGCCTAAAATCAAACCTCGCTGGCAAGAAATTCAATGACGACGATGAGATTAAAGAACATGTTGCAATTTGGTTACAGTCACAGGCGTCAACGTTTTACGACGAAGGAATACAAAAATTAGTGCCACGCTACGATAAATGCTTACAAAATGGTGGTAGCTATGTTGACTAATAGTTTTAAGTCTACAGATTCTTTGTTTCTATCTGTTAAGATCAGCAATTTCTATTAAACTTCCTACGTAAAGCTAAGTTTAATCTTGAAAGAGTAAAAGAAAATTTGGATTTTTTTTATACTGCGAAAACCTTAACACCAGAACTTTTTATGAACAGAGATCCGGATCGTAAAGAAATCCTGGACATGTTAGATTCAGGGTAAGTTAAGTAATAAACATTATTAACATTTTGCTGTTCTGTGATCAGAAAGTCAAAGCTTATCAGTCAACTTAGTTGCTTATTATAAAGCTTTTTTGTTATTCTACTCACTAAAAGCTCTACTTTGGTTTCATTAATGTAACTTATGTACATCTTGGTTTCAACTGGCAGATAATAAAAATCACAGAAAAGATTTTATCTTTATTTTATAACACACTCTTTTTCCGAGATGTGAAAAGCTAATAAATGTTAGACAAGACATAGACGGGGATAATTACGCAAGAGACTGACTTTTATTCAGGTGTTTTTGATGAAGGGTCGGCTGTTACGGAAATTGCTCGAAAATCAAGAAAATGAAAAGATTAGGGCAGTAAAGGTGGAGTGGGTTTGTCGAATTCAAACAAAAAATGTCTTTTACTTGACAAATGCTGCGCAATTGACAATTGATTATACAATGTACTTGTACTATACTATATTTTCAGAGCATTTATTCCCATAACCAAGAGCACTGCATAGGCAGGAGTTTCAACAATTCTACTAGTACATTGGGCAAGTTTCAATCCTAATACATTCCAGTTCGCAGATTTGTTTAAATTGTGTTTCATGTGCTTTGACGTACTTCTAAATGAAGATGATAACCTGAGCGTCAACGGATTATATATCATTGATGATGTGAAATAATTTCCCTTAAAATACGCCAAGCAATTAACTCCTACATTGTGCAAAAAACTTGTCTTGCTCTTACAAAGTGCTTATCCATTAAGACTAAAGGGAATTTATCTTATAAATACATCATCTGTTCATGATGTCATTATGAACATGTTTACACCATTTTTTCAATGAAAAACTTAAAAAGCGGGTAAGTTTCTGTTACTGTTAGTTTCTTCTTAGTTAATAGTTAATTTTTCTTTACTATTGCAGCTGACATTTTTGACAGAAGACAAAACGGGAAACCTTTATGAAAATATACCTCAGGAAGTGCTTCCTGACGAATATGGCGGTAAAGCTGGACCTATATCTATTATAAACGGTAAAATAGATAACAAATATTCAAAATAGAAGCAAATATATAATAATGTAATATAATTTAAGGTTAATTCAGAGCTATGTTGGATAAATATAAGGATTGGTTTACTTATGATGAACAGTATGGTGCAGATGAAAGTAAGAGGCCTGGTGAACCAAAAACTTCAGTTGATGTATTTGGTATGGAAGATTGCCGCGGAGGACTGAATATTGATTAAGAACATTCCCGCTGTATAAAGTATTAATTTTAGTTTTATGTATGTATATATTTACTGGTACTGAAAGCAAACAAAGGTGTTATATTTTTAATGAAACTTATCATGGTACATTGGATTCGAATTAAGGGAAGCACATAGGGTGGTGGTTCGGGGATACAATCAAACAAAGCAACTCGCTTGAGCTTTTAAATATACATATTATTATACAGAAGACATTGTAATTAATGAATTAGGGAATAAAAGTGGAAAATAATTAGAAGACATTTCTAATTTGTGGTGTGGAGTTTTATAGTTTCTTTAGTTTTCAGATGTCTAAAACTTATAACTGCTGGGACTTGATGAGTATGTTAAGGACTAAGACTGCAGATGCATCTTAATTTGATAAACTTCTTATTTATGTAAAATGTTATAAAGGGAAGTTTACCAAAATTGAAAACTATGTTCTAATATGCAATTACGTCCATCTACCCTAAAATATTTATATTTAGGCCAAGGTCTTATAAATGAACGAATATCAAAATAGTACCAAATTTATAGTACCTTAGGGTAAAAATAGTTATAAATAAAAACGCCTAAATCTTATTTGTTTGAGATAATTTCGTTGTAAATAAGGAAATTATTATTTATTATCATTAGATAAGTGGCTTTAGCCTTGTCACTTCAAACGATTATGCCATTGCATTCTTGCTGTATCTCAAAAAAAAATAAATTACAAACTGGCCATCAAGGTTTTACCTACTTGCAAATGCAATGAATTAGTGCAAAATTACCGTAGATTATACAACAAAATGAATAAGTCTTTTAATGTATGATTTCTTACAAAAACGACGCATCCAAGAACTCGTTATACCAGAAAATATTTAAATATATGACATTATTCAAAGTAAAACGTTAAAAATACAACCACAAACATTTAATTAACAAACAGGTAATACAGATAAGTGGATATCTATGCGTGATGCGGCTCGGGGAAATATAGCGTAGGTCAGCACGTAAAAATTCCCAGTTTAGATGAAAATAGTGAAATATTCATTTGCTCACTTTTTTATAAATTTAATTAATAAAAAAAATTGTTCTAAACGTTTTCATATTTTCAAACTTCTAACTTGTTTTTCGAAAAACGTTTTTACAAAATGAAAGTTACAAAATTCTTAAGAAATTCATTCTATATTCAGAACTATTTTCTGTTCAGTGTTTTGTTTACTGTTTGGATCAGTTATTTCTGAAATCAGTCATTTCCCCACTTATTACGGTGGGTTTTGCTAAGCCGCACCACATTTACGTACATAATTATCCAAGATTGATTTAAAATAATAACACGTTTTATTACGTATCAAACAATTAAACTTTTATTTTATATATGTAAGTAAGAATAATTAGCCCTTTTTTATAAAATTATTAACAAAGAAATACTGTAACAGATATTTTTGAAAAAGTTTTGATAATAAAAACGAAAGCTCGGATCAAGAGATTTTTTTTATTTACTATTACGACCGTTTAACCCGCTAACAAGAAGGAAAATAATAATAAGGTCGTTATTATTAACATTGTATTAATAATACGTATCTTAAAAGAGTGAACACCTTCCTTAAATATTGCTTACATAACAAATGCTGATAGTAAACACAGATTTTAGACAGATCTATGAAAAAACTGATCATAATATCTTGCTACGCCATTTTGAAATGACATTGTTGATTGCATTAAAAATTTAAATATATTAATGTACGAGGGTGGTCTGAAAAGTTTCCGACCTCAACGTGAAGATGGCAGCACTCGTAAATAAAAGCTACTGAATTTCGTTGTTCATCTGTTGACAGTTACTCACCAAAGTTTCAGCCATTTTGGACGCGCAGTTTTTATGTAACAGTCGTTTGAGTGAGTTGATGTGAGTTTTTTTGTGAAAATGGACAAAATCGAGTATCGAGCTGTCATTAAATATTTGTTTTTGAAAGGCAATACGCTTTCGCAAATTAAAGATGAGTTGGATTCTGTGTATGGGGACTCTGCACCATCATTTACCACAGTGCAATTTTGGGCTGCTGAGTTTAAACGTGGCCGTAAGAGCTTGGGAGACGATGAACGTTCGGGACGTCCAAAAACTGCAACTACCGACGAAACCATCGCCAAAGTTCACCAAATGGTGCTAGACGACCGCCGAATTAAAGTGAGAGAGATAGCAGAGGTTATGAACATGTCAAAAGAACGTGTTTGTCACATATTAAATCAACATTTAGGCATGAGAAAGCTGTCCGCGCGTTGGGTGCCGCGTTTGCTCACGTTAGACCATAAACGTGTTTGAATGAATACTTCCAACGCTCTTTTGGCGCACTTTAGGCGAAATAAGTCCGAGTTTTGGCGCCGATTAATTACTGTAGATGAAACTTGGATACACCATTATACGCCCGAAACAAAAATACAGTCCAAACAGTGGACTGCAAAGGGGGAACCGGCTCCAAAAAAAAGCAAAAACTGTTTTTTCGGCTGGGAAAGTGATGGCGACTGTTTTTTGGGATAGTCATGGAGTTATTTTAATCGATTATCTTCAAAAAGGAAAAACCATTACAGGAGCATACTATGCATCATTACTTGACAAGCTGAAGGCAGAACTTGCGAAAAAACGGCCACATTTGCAGAAAAAGAAAATCCTGTTTCACCAAGACAACGCACCGTCTCACACCTCAGCGGTTGCCATGGCGAAAATCCACGAATTACGGTTTGAACTGCTTGACCATCCGCCTTACTCACCAGATCTAGCCCCAAGCGACTTCTTTTTGTTCCCTCATCTAAAAATTGCGCTCGGAGGACAAAGATTTTCGTCAAATGAAGAGGCAATCACCTTCGTGAGCAATTATTTTGCAGTGAAAAATGCCGAGTACTATTTGGACGGGTTACAGAGATGGGAGCATCGCTGGGAGAAGTGTGTAGAGTTACAAGGAGACTATGTTGAAAAATAAAAAAAAATTATCAGAAAAAATGCCTTGTATCTTTGTTAGGTCGGAAACTTTTCAGACCACCCTCGTATTTGGATGATGTAAAGAGTTCTCAGAAAAGCTGACTTGAACAGATTATACACCTATGGTTTCCATAATAAACTTCACTTTTAAGAGGCGGCTTCAACTGGTGGGGGTTGAGACATATGGCAAGTTGCACATGCTAAGATTCTGTGGTGACACCTGAAGACCATAAAGTGCCATACCATTTACTTTCTCAAATTTATAATAGCTTTCAATTGTCTGAATATGGTTTGCACTTCTACACTATAGATGGAGCTTTCAAAATTTTTAACATAACGACGGCTTTTGAGTAACAACCGCGTAATTAGAAAATTGCCGTGTATGGGTTTTTGTGCATGTGGCTCACTATAAGACATGTACTTTTATAAAACAATAATAATTTAATGTTTAAATTTTTTTAAACGTTAAAAAAAAGAATAAAAGTTTTACAGATAAAAAAATTCAAAACTTAAATCCTCCTAAAAATGTTTTTATGTATGTATTAAGATTAGCAGGAGCACGACCGCACATACGACCTCACCGTTTCAGTCCGAAAGCTGATGACGAATTTGGGGAAGGTATTTTAGGCAATTTGAAATTATAAAAAATACTACTTTATCAATATTAGTAAATACAGAATCGAGAGTCGGGAGAAGCGTTTGCAGTTATTTCGCAACTTCGACGAATACGACGGTTTTTAATAATTACCTGACGCAAATAAAGATTTTGAATGAGTGCGACAAAAAAGTCTTATGCGCAGACATAGGTACGAGAGAGAACGTTTAGCTAGTTGTTGGGGCCTTGGCTCGGCCGGCTGTGGTTGGTTGCTGAAAGACCACGTAACTATAGTTCAGCATGTAGCTTGGTCTGAATATATACAGAACATTTTGGAGTAATTTATTCTTTATGTTTTTATTTTAAACAATAATAATGTTCGTAACGACCGTAATGAAATAGTAAAGTTAAAAAAATTTATATATTTTATTAATGTTAACCGGAAAAAGCTATAAATGTGTGAATGAAAATCCTTATATATATTTGTTTTATCGTAAGAAAAGGTATTGTAGAAAAAAATATTACTTTAGCAAACAGTTTTCAAAAAGAATTTCACTTTATTATAAATTAAAAGAAATTTTAAGAGCTGTCAATTTGTTTTTTTTTATTTTATTCCTCCTGCTTCATTTTTGAGATTTTGGTGGTTGTCTGCCGCTAAACGTTCTCTCTCGTACCTATGTCTGCGCATAAGACTTTTTTTGTCGCACTCATTCAAAATCTTTATTTGCATCAGGTAATTATTAAAATGCAGTACAGTAAGTAGAAGTGAGACAACATAAAAATTCATGTGCCATACGTTTTAAAAAGGGACTTGGTAGCTATAGTTTCAACAAAATCATGTGATAACCAAAAATCTTGCGTAAATCGTAACGAACGTTTAAAAAAATTAGAAATAAAATTATATTTAAAATTTTAAGGAAAAAAACTTACAGGGAAATTATCAATGGGACTTTCAAATTCATTGATAAACTAATTTTTGTAAATAATTAATTTTAAATAATAACACTAATATTGATGTTGAAATAAAAAATTTTAATGTAACTAAAATAATAAAGGTTCGTTTTGAAGATCTATTCAACACTTATTAATGCCTGTTTTGCAAATATACAAACTGTGCTTTTTTTCTTAGTGTCTAGTCTAGTTATAACTGTTATAACCAAAATTTGAAATGAAAGGGCGGCGCAAGACGGCGTAAGAAAAGGTGTCACCTGTTACACAAAAGCTGAAATATCTCAGCTCTGCATTCAGCCATGTTGACAAAATTTATTTAAAAGTTTGATTATAAATATTTAATAGGGATTAATTATTAAAGAGAATTGACTCATATTTTGCCAATCTACCTTTTTGTGTGTCATCTGGGCGTTGGGGTAGTTTCAACAGCCAATCTTACCAAAAATATCGAGAATTTAAAATTGAATATCTCAGTAACCAGACCACTTTTTGCCGGAAAAGCTTCTGGTTGCCGTCTCACACTTATTATCTATCAAACGCTATAAAATTCTACAACTATCTTTGTGCCTAATCCAATTTTTAAATTTTTTAAAAATATATAGTGTCACTCCATCTATCGGCCATATTGTTTTAAAGCCAGCTCTTAAACCTCAAGACCGTTCTCTAGCAAACACAGCAACCGAGCTTTACCGCAAATCCTCCCATCAGGTGTATTCATTTTTTCATGGCAGGATTGTTATTCGGATGTGTATTTCGACCTACGTTAAGCACTTCCATTTTTTTTTCTCATATAAAACTAAACGTTTAATGACTTTTGACGATTGAGTATGTATACCATTTAGATATGCATAACTATACAGAAAGTTTCATTGATAAATATTATTTCGTTTTAAATTTAAACAAGTTTGACCTTCAAATATTGTTTATGTGGCAGAGTATTGGTGCTTTTACCCTACTTCACAAATCTTAATACCCATATGCATTTTATTTTTACTTCTTTTCTTTCAAAAGAAAAGACTTTTTTTACAATTCTCCATTTCTCCCTTCATATATACAACAACACCTAGATACCCATTTTCATTAATTCTCATTTCACAAACTTTCCTTTTTTCTTTCCCTTTTTATCTTTCTAAGAGTCCACTATATACAACCTACTTTTCATTACATATTCCAAACCATTAAACCTACTATACATGGAACATAATTGTATTACATTCGTTGAATGATTAATCTCTTTGTTCTGTGGGGTTCACAAGTATTCCTTTATATTAGAAATATCTATATAGAAACATTCAGATTAACGAGGAGGATCTATTATTGGCAAGCTTCTGGTAAAGCGTGTAACAACAATTTCTGGCAACAGACATTTGTAATAAAACTTTTTAGGTATAGGCAACATTTCGGTTTTCCAGAAATCTTCATCTCTTTCGATCTTTTCGACTAAAATAGATCCCTGAGTTGACGTTTCACTTTCTGCCTATTGTACCCATATCACAAAATAGCAAACGTCTCTCCCTGTAATATTTAGTTGTCCCTGAATTTGGTAATAATAGGGATGGTTTTGTTTAAGAACGAGTTTATTATGCACCAGTTCAGCAAATTTAATTTTTTTTGCCAAAATCGCTTCCTTTGAAGTATATCGTAATTGTGTGAATTATGTGATCCCAAAGTACATTTTACTTCCACCATAGCATCAGGGCCCACTAAGGCATCCGGACTTGCAGGAACAATACCTGTTTTATAAATGAAAAGGCCGCAGGCTTCTGGTGTAGGGAGATGCTTATTTATTTCTTTGAACAAGCTTAGAGTATTATTTTCGTGATCATTTCTCCACCGCGTATGTTTATTGCCACCAAATGAACCGTACAATAACTTTGTAGCTGTTTTTGCACATGATGTGGTTGGTCACATACGACATATTTCCCCGAAGTGAGAAGCTGTAAGTCTATTTGTTCTTTGCTCAAACCATAGCGGAATTGCGCTTTGACCAAGACTAAATATCACGGCAAACTGCAAATTGTGGGTAAATTGCAATAGTAAGATGTACTTGCTGCACGTGTTCGAATGCATGCGTTGATGTGGTCACCACTATTGCTCCGCCTTATTTTTTAAGTGCAACTTCTTATCGCTCGTTTTCTTTTTTTAAAATGCAGGAGGCGCTACTAAATATACCTATTTTTTTCTAAATGCATTCAGAAATTACTGACTTATTTATAAATGTATATGAAGACTCAAATATGTTTAGCCTTTTATTATGTCTAATAGAGATACATGATGAATTTTGTAGTAATATCTTAAAAAAAAACAAATTTTAAATAAATTATTTCGTTATTAGTTACCTTTTTGTGTTAGAAATTCGTTCTACATTTTTCAGTTTTTAATTTTAGTCGTTTTCAGAGAAGATAGCATGCAAATATCTTCTCAATTTTAAATACTTTGACGGGTTTTCTTTATCGATACATACCACTTTTGAATATCACCAAATTGCATAATGCTAATTATATAACTACTGGATATTCCAAATCATCTTATTTAATTATGCGAAAACTATTTTTATATCCAGGCATTGTGTCATAGATCATTCACAATTTAGTATTACATAATATAACTTCAATATGGTATATCCATTTATAGAAAATCCAATCAAAGGTAAAATGAAAAGCCTTATATAAACATAAAACTTTATTATATTTTATTATCAAAATCATTTTCTAATGTACTGCTAACAACTTTAGTCTACACAATAAAATACAATTAGTTTATTTAGGTTTTCTCGAAATGATGTTACACAGATAATCAAGTAACAATGCTTACTTCTAACGCGCACTAGATTATTGAATTATAAAGATTATGGACGACAATACAATGAATTCTCAAAGTAATGCTTAAGTGTTCTAGGTACTGTTGATTTATAATATATTGCAATAGTATTGGGTCACAAGAAATCGCGAAAATAAAATTTCTAAAAAGTCTCAAACGAAACTTATTTTCAAAGGTCCGTGCAGAGCAATAAGTTGCTTAAATAAAATTCAACTTCACCTCGCTGATCTTATTTACCTCCAACGCCCGATATACTAACATCCAAGAGAATTTAAAATAAATAAACGAAGTAATTCTGCTAGCTCATTTTAAATCACTCGAGTATATAGCACATGGTATAAAATCAGTCAGTTACACAGTTGCGTTAAAAGTACAATTTAAAAAAAAGGATTGACGTAGCCATCTTAATTACCTTTTTTACTTTGCTATTAACCTTAACAATTTAACCAAACTTGAGTAACGTGATGCAGACGTTGTCCTCTCTGTTAGAAGAATGCCTCCTTATGTTGCTTTAAAGTCCGCATCTTCATGGTGTCCCCTACCATTAAATTATTCCCAACCAGATCAAGATACGTGTGAGTGGAGAAGATAAGGATGTATTATATAGGGATAAATAATATTTCAGAAAGTTAGATGCAAATTCAAAAGAAAGTTTAAGATTTTAAAGAACACCAATGCCTTATTTAAGCAGTAGATAAGTTAATTTTCTAAGTGTCACCATTATTTTGATAATGTTGATCGATATTAAAAACGGTAAGTTATTGAAGAGGGTGTTTTAGTAATATAAAACGCTAAAATGGTTTTTTATTGTTACATAAACCAAATGCATGATTTGAACACAAAACCCTTCTTTCTTTTATCCAACTACTTTATGAACATCAGTAGTTCGACTATTTTGGTACAATAATGGGAAAATATGCATATGGTTTTAGTAATATTTTACTTTCTTATAATAAACAAGGTTATTGTGATTAGACATGTTTGTACAAATGTTGGGGGATGATGAACCATTGAAAAATAAAAGTATACTTTGTCGAATAAAGCAAGAGTGGAAAATGCTTGTCTTCAATATACAAGACGGCGAGGTTTTACCAAAAATTCCTTGTATTTCTAATATTTCGAAAATGACATGTGTTATTGAACGGAGATTTCGTGTACGATTTGTAACCATAGCAAAACTACATTTGAGCAGTTATGCATAACTTATTTTAATAAGAATTAGGTACCTTAGATAATGGGATATAGACCGTAGCGAATCGGATCAATTTATTTTCAATACCAAAAAAGTTAGTGTTCTTATTAATTGTTAATCATGGCTCCTTTGACTTTTAATTTATTCAATAAATTTAATGAAAACGTACCATGTAAAACAATCCGAAGGCGAGAATTATTCTAGACGCGGCCTTAATAAAAAGACTGGGTTTTTTCTCATGCAGTTTCTTTGAAATACAAATTTTGTTCTTGGGAGACTTTAAATGTACCACAATCGGTTTCTAAGCAACGTTATTATTTTTACCTTCTCAGGTATTGACAGACAGCAGATGCATCATGCCCACTGACGGAAGGTAGTCTACCGGTACTAATCGAAGGTTGTTGAACAGCGACCTGATTTTCTTCAGAGTCTTCGGTTAAAGGTGTATCAATATCATCATGTACGAGGGCGGTTCAGTAAGTACCCGTGCTTGACGACAGAAGGCGTTCCTGAGGGAAGTTGGTGTTATCATCGTGTGCTGCCATCTATCAAACGATGGTATAACAAATTGCAGACTGATTGATAGGTTAGTTTGGATTTGACAGCCATTTGAGTAAGACGTGTTTCGTGATTTTAGCTAAGATGGAAAAAGAGCAGTATCGTTCGGTAATTCGCTTTCTGTTTTTGGATGGGAAAAAATGCGAGGAGATAAAAGCAAAGGTGGATGCTGTTTATGGGGACACTTCGCCATCTATGACCACAGTTAGATATTGGTTCAACGAATTTAAACGTGGGCGAACATCCGTTTTTGATGAGGAGCGACCAGGACGCCCGGCAGACGTGGTTACCGAGGAAATCATTCAAAAAGTCCACGACATGATTCTCGCTGATCGACGAACGAAAGTGCGTGAAGTAGCAGAGGCCGTAGGTGTGTCGACCGGAACGGCAATTAATATTTTACATGATAAGTTGGCGATGAAAAAATTGTCGGCGCGATGGGTGCCGCGATTGCTAACGGTGGACAACAAGCGGATGCAGCTATTCACTTCGAAGCAGTGTTTGGAGCAATTTAAGCGAAATCCGAAGAAGTATTTGCGTCGAGCTGTCACCGTTGACGAAACCTGGATTCATCATTACACACCAGAAACTAAGCAACAATCAAAACAATGGATTTCTCCCGGTGAATCTGCTCCAAAGAAGGCGAAGATGGTTCCATCGGCCGGAAAGGTCATGGCGACGATTTTTTGGGATGCGAACGGCGTCATCCTCATGGATTTTTTAGAAAAAGGAAGAACGATCACTGGACAATACTACAGTGAGTTATTAGACAGCTTCGACAAAAAATTGAAGGAGACACGGCCGCATTTGGCGAAAAAGAAGGTGCTGTTTCACCACGATAACGCACCAGCACATTCATCCGGAGTTGTCGCCGCTAAACTGCATGAATTGCGTTATGAATTGCGTTATGAATTGCTGCCGCACCCCCCGTATTCACCCGATCTGGCTCCCTGCGACTTTTTCTTGTTTCCTAACATGAAGAAATGGCTCGCGGGAAAAAAATTTAGCTCAAACGAGGAAGTCATCGCCGAGATAGAGGCGTATTTTGGAGAGTTCGACAAATCCTATTTTTTGGAGGGGTTAAAAAATGGCAGGAACGTTGGGAGAAGTGTATATTTCTAAAAGGAGACTATGTTGAAAAATAAAAAAAAAATTTTTGAAAAAAATTGTGTCTTCATTTCTAACACGGGTACTTATTGAACCGCCCTCGTAAAGTTCAACTAGCACAAACTTGTGAGCTGGTAAGACGTTTGATTCGATTCGTCCCGGTCTACCCTAGAAACGCATTTACGAAAATTTACATATAGGACATACCCTCGATTAACCTGATCACTCTTAATTACCATGGAAGCAATTGTTAAAACAATTATTTTGACCAATCGGGTTGAGAAGGTTCAATTTTAGTACCCGTCAGTGTTAATGGTGGTGGTACATCGGTTTTTGTTCGTAAAATAGTATTCATTATAATTTCAGCGATAGAACTGTCACTTTTCTCGTAATGTTCCAGTTTCAAATATCGGCAAAAGGCCTGCAGAGAAGGTGTCCAGTTGCTATTAAGACATACGTCAACTTCGGGAACAGTCAAGTTTAGATAATTTAAATTAGATAACTGCTCAAAATTACTAACAGACAACTTAGAAATACTATTATTCCCTAAATGCACTAATTGCAACGTGGAGGATCTGAAAGTATTTTTGTCTATTTTGGTAATTTTGTTACTGGCTAAAAAAAGTTCGCGTAAGCCATCGACGACAGAAAACGAATTAATTTCGATAGATTCAATCTTATTTTCTGATAAAAATAATTTTTCAATTGTTGCATTAGAGAAAGTGTTGTTGCAGATTATTTTCATTTCATTATCGTTCAGATCTAGTACGCGCAGACGTAGACCACGAAAGGCTCCCGGTTCAATAAATTTAATTGTATTATTCCTTAAATCTAGTTCTTCTACGGTGGATTCAGTAAAGGTATCTTTACCGATTCTACTTAATTCATTAGCACTCAACCTAAGGATACGTAAACTATTCAAATTTTTAAAAGCATAGGGCTCAATGGTTCTGATTCTATTATATACTAAAATCAAGTTTTCGAGTGCATATCCTGAGAAAGTACTGCTCTCGATTTTTGTTATATTATGACCAAACAATATTAAATACTGCAAATTCTTTAGATTAATAGGTTTATTAATAGCATCGATTCCAAAATGCATAGCTAATACACGAAGGGATACGCAAAAAGTGGGAAAACCAGTTTCTTTACGGAAAAAAAGGCGAATCTCGACAAGATTACAAAATTTATCAAAAATTCCCGGTTGCATGTACCTAATAGGATTGTTATGGAGAGATAAGTACCTGATTCTCAAACTCGGTAACATACGTTCATCGATTTGAGTAATCTTGTTATCATTCAAAAGAAGGTTGCTGAGGTTTGTTAGATCTTTAAAGGAGTCAGACTCTATATTTGTAATGATGTTACCAGTCAACTCCAATGTATGAACTGACGATCCCGAAAACATATTTTTTCGAATACTACTTAACTTATTTCCTCCCAAGTTCAGCTCATAAATATTGTTGCTTCCATAAAAAGCGTTAGGCTCAATATCTGTAATTTCATTATGAGTTAAATCAAGCTTTTTGAGTAAATGTATAGAAAACGTGTGGGAATAAATAATGGTAAGTTTGTTATTTCCCAGTCCAATGACCTTAAGGTAACTTGTATTCTTAAAGGCATTACTTTCAATCTCTTTAATTTGATTTTGAAACAGACCCAAGTAATTTACTTTGGTTCCGGAAAACGTATTGTCGTAGATTTTGGTTAGTCGGTTATAATCCAGATTAAGATATAAAGGATTCTTGAGATCTACAAAAGCATTGTTTTCTATAATCTCAATTTGATTGTAGCTTAAATCTAAAGTGTCTATTGAAGCTTTCGCAAAAGTGTAACTGACTATTTTCGACAATTTATTAAAAGCTAAACCAAGCAAAGAAAGCTGTTTCATGTCAGAAAAAGCTCTTGGTTCTATAGTGTCGATCTGGTTTTGTGCCACACTCAACAGCTGCACAGTGGAATTCAGGAATGTGGTTGTATTGATTCTATTTATCTTGTTTCTGAGTAAATTGATCAACTTGAGGTGTTTTAAATTGTCAAATGATTTGGGTTCAATTGTTACAATTTCATTGTGGAGCAACTTCAGTTCTTCAACAAAACTTGGAAGTGTGGAAGCGGTGATTGCATTTATTGAGTTTCCTATTACAGACAGCATGCGAAGATTACGTAGACCATAGAAGGCTTTAGGTTCGATTGTTGTTGTGTTGCTGTAATACAGTACTATTGTATGCAGTGGAAACCCTAAAAAAAGCTTTAGTTAGTCTTAATTTAGTACTAAACAATTTCTTTTAAATGTTTTGGTGTTTTTGGTATAAAGAATCGCATAGAATAATAGGAAAGATTAGCGAACAGTTAAATTAGAAACATGTAAGGTGTCTTTAATATTCAGCGAGTTTAAAGAGGAGTCACCTAACTTCAAGAGTGTCTTCGTTGAGTAATTTTAAAAAACAACGATAACAAACATTTTATTGAAGCAAGGTTTGAAACCAACGTACCGTCGTTTTCATAAATAATGTCGCAATTCATTATTTTAATTAGGTAGTGGATTAATCAAATACACAAGATCTGACTTAACAGTAATTATGCAAAATATATTGTCTAATTATAGAGAGATTATACAAAATTGCGACATTATTTATGCAAAAGACTTACAATTAATTCATCTCATTTTAAAATAAAAACAAATCTCACGTCAAATCGCCTGCTATGCTTTGATGACTATATTTTACACCTGGGTAGACACAATCAGATTTCATTCGACACCAACAACACCCATCATTCACCCCCTGCTTTTCTAATATAAACCGTGGAAGAATCATAATAAAGTAAGGCGTAATGATTAAAATTTTAGTTTCTAGCAGGGAATGACAAAACAAGTAATGTCTTAGCTTATTTTAGTTTGAGTAAAATTATTATCTGACAAACTGGCAGTTTGCATTAGAAATCAGCAGATTTGTAATCGATATATGTTTGTAGAATGTATAAGCCTTGGCTGGCTGGCATTGTGTCTAAAGTTTTTTAACCACGCAGCGAGTGTATTTGAGAAGGAAAATCGATAGACACGTAGGTATTCTTGCACTATATTTTAAAAATTATTTGTCCAATTTTGTTCAAATTCTGTATGCTCGTGTAAACATCTTCCTATAGGACATTATCCCACATGCATCAGTCTTTTGTTAATAGTTTAGCCAATGCACTTCAGACAACTTGGAGTTTTCTTCCTAATTCTTTCCCTGTAAACTTTCTTAAATTTTGATGACATAATTAGATTGGCTATTTATTTTTCTACAAAAACGGTATACTTTGCGTGTTTCGAAAAAATGCACCGATTGGCAGAAGAGCATGCAAGACTGTCGAGAGTTTTAGTTTGCAGGAGTTTCCATGGCATTTTTAAATAAAATAACATACCAGTGGACGCAATGCCACGTGGCATTTCCTTTCTATTTTAGGTTGGATGCTTAACGTGACTTTCAAAAGTATTTTCTAGGATATATTCGACTATATCAGAAGGTTACGTTGAGAATTCCATCAAGAATAAGTACAAAATTCCAGACAGATTCTTGGAGCAAATAATTAACACGCATCATTTGTATCTACTACTATCTAAAAAGTAGTTTATAATATGTAGGCTGAATGAATGAATTGGAAAAAAGTCGTTCCCGCTGATTTGCGCGCTTAAATTAAATGACAAATCTTATCCATTGCAGAGACTAGATTAGGATGAGTTCGGGAAGACTACACTTTAAATTTTGAATAAGTTCACAGGAAGAAATCATCGGGGGCTAAATTGGGCGACCTAGCTGGCCACTGAATTTCTCCCTAGCGTCCAATTCAAATTCTTGGAAAAGTAAACTTCCGCATTTATGCAACTATCAATGAAGTAAAGATCGATTATGGTAACGCATAATAATCCGCACCAAACGTTGAGAGTCTATGGATATTTCGTATGAGTATTTACCAATGAATGTGGCTTATCAACACTCCAACATCCATAATTTTGCACCTGTAGTTTATTGTAAACAGACATTAATCCGTAAAACATATTCTTCTTAGAAAACCCGGTTCCATTTCACATTTCTTTATCATTAATTCGAAGAAACTCACTTTTCGCGCTTCATCTTCTCTCAAAAGCTCTTGATGACGCAAATATTCAAAAGAATTATACTTGTGTTTCTTTGAAACTTAATGGACATAACTTTTAGTTAGCCCGCGTTGTTCGCTAATTTAGCGAGCAGATAGATTTGAGTTAGTACTTACTACGGCTAAAATATCTATTTCATTATTATTATGTTCCATTTGCTTGTTCCCGATGGTTGGAACAAACGCTTCCAGTAGACTAAGTTTTTTGTAAAGTCATTCTAACAATTGTATGACTTGGACGAAGCCGGTCTGGATACGTATTTCCAAATAACTCACATGCATGCCTATTGCTGTTTCCGCTATAGAACCATTTAACAATTTAAACTTTTCATGGTACCGTGTACCTGTACATTTTCTAAATCGACAAAACTTTGTCACTAAAGAATTTTTAATTGGGACCGACTCGACGTTTAATTTTTAACTCCAATTCGACATTGACAAAATCTCAAACATTTAAAGCGCACGACACTATTGTAAAACGCGCAACAGTAGTTGATCCTTTTCCAACGTTGCACGCAGGCGAATTTCTATAAAAACATAGACAATATGCAAAATATACAGTTAGAGTTTACCCTGAAATATTATGCGTACTTCGTTTACTAGTTACCAGGGTGCAATAAATGACTAATGCCACAATTTAAACACTTGCCATTTTAAAGTTGTGTCAGTCTGAAGTTGATTTTTGGAAGTTTTATTGAGCGATCATTGCATTTATCGTCAAGAAACATAGACGCCTTTAAAAATAGAAATCAATTGTAGTTAGTAACTAGGATTAAATTTCCGTGTTAGAAAGTTGTAAACCGACTGAAAAATCACCAAGTCATTAAAGACATAGTATTTTCTTCTCCCAAACGTGCTACAGAATATAATAAAGCCTAAAGCAAAATAAATCAGGGTGTTTTGCCATATTCTTCTGATAAAGCTTTGTCGATAGTTATAGAGGCAAAATTGACAAAATTCCAATACAATATTATTAGAAATGCAGCCAAGGAACAGAGTAGTAACATTTATGAAGCTATCACAGCAGCCATGAAAAGTTGTTATCCCGAAAATCTCATTATAACTGAATTTACAGCAAAAGCACCCTTGTAAAGTTTGCTCGATCACACAGTTATCTGCTTATTTCAAGCTCTAAAAGAAGTCATTAACAGTTTGACTCTTGGTCAACTTAACAACTTTCATCTGATTTCAAAATGAGGTTGCGACGGAAGCTTTAGAATGGGCGAATATAAGCAGAGATTCTTAGATCCGAATATATCCGATGCGAACATTTTTCTCTCTTCCCTTTTTCCTGTACAGTTAGTTTCCGGTGATCCAGAATAAAAACAAACAAATGTTTTGTGGCAGAACCCTTGTGCATCGTCTCCAAGATTTTGCAGGCCGATTCGAATGTAGTTCGCTCATAAGACAGCGGATATTACAGTAAAGGAAATAAAATACATTGAAAACAAAATCAAGTCCTTAATTGCAACCGAGGTTAAAATTAAAAATAAGAATATTCCGGTACAACATAAATTATTATTTACAGTGATTGGTGGAATGGTTTGCAATGCAATATCTCACAATACTTCGTCTCAGAGATGCTATCTGTGTGGACTAACTTTCAAGAATTTAATAAAATTGACCTGGTTGTCAGTAGAAAAGTTCCAGATAGATCAAAGCTGTGGTTCGGATTATCGTCTTTGCACGCATGGATACGACTTTCTGAATGTTTACTGCACTTGTCATATAAGCTGGTGATTGGACAATGGCAAGCTCGTAGAGACGAACACAAACCAAAAGTGGCACAACGAAAGAAGATTGTTCAAGAAGCATTTAGATTCGAAATGGGTTTATTGGTCGACAAACCGAAACCAGGACATGGTAGCAGAAACAGAAGAAAAAAAGAAGCTGAAACTTCAGCAAAAATTACAAAGCTAGACGAAGAAATAATTAAACGTTTCCAAAATATTCTAGTAGTAATTTCAAGCGGATATTCTATCAAAATAGATCTCTTCAAAACGTGCTGTCTTGATACAGCCAAGAAATTTGCTCAATTATAACCATGGTACAACATGCCAACTACAGTCCACAAAATATTAATTCACAGTGCCGATATATTATCTTACGCAATTCTTCCTATTGGACAGTTAGGTGAAGAAGCACAGGAATCGCGCAATAAAGATATTAAGCAGTACAGAGAACATTTTGCTAGAAAGTTTTCAATGCAACAAAATATGGAGGATATGATCTATAATTTGTTGGTATTCTCGGATCCATTCATCAGCTGTATGAAAAAGTTGAGCCCGAAGAAAACGAAAACGTATCCTCCTGAGATCCTCCAATTTTTTGAAGAGCCTGAGATCAGCGAAACCATGCCTAAACCACTCAAGGAACACGAAACTGATTTTGATTAGAAAACTAACAAGCTAAACTTTTCCTTTCATGGATAAAACATCTCTTTATTCACTTGTATCATAAATATCTATTGTAAATTTTTGTAGATGGGGAGTTTAAACCGTATTTTATGACTTGATATTAAATTTATGATAAATGTATTATTATTTTTGATAATATTAATTAATGTATTAAATTGTAATTATAATTGCAACTAAACATTAAATACGTATTGACGAAAACATGAATACTACGTTTCTAAACCAATTCTATCATAAAACACAAAAAGTTCCTTTCGAAATAATAAAAAAATATTTTGATCACGATTTCATGAAAATTCGCCTGTGTGCGTTGATGTGAACCTTCGTGAACATATGGTATCTATATACATAAACAACGCTTAATTTTATAGCCTAATGCGAATGTTAAACACAGCAGTTCTATTAAAAAACAAAACCGTCAGATAACATTTGAGATAATATTCAGGAACCGCTCGAGTCATTCGCAATTTTTCAGAATGCAGGCGGCAAAGGTGCAGTCATCAAATTTCTAGTGAATCGGGTTGGTCGCACTTTTCAGGCAATTAGTTTCAAACTGATCCAAAGCAGATCGAACCTGGGTCTTTTTCGTATTGAATCGTACCATAGAGGAAATAAATATGGGTAGAGGAACAACGTTATGGGGATATGTGTAACTCGTACGGTAATGGGCCAAGTGCGTCGAGGGGAAAGAAGGGCAAGCATAGATGGTGCTGCCCCCTTCAACTTCTCATTATTGCGCCAGATTATTTCTAATTCAAAGAATTTATATCTTGGTATAATTGACAAACGTCTCAAACGATTATATTAAAATTTCTGTTGTGTATATTTTTTTCGGGGAAATTTCTGGAAATTCGTAAACAAAATATGTAAACACATTGTAAAAAAAGGATTGAATTACATTTAGCCATTGCGGTGGAGAATAGTTTAACAGAATTATACATTAAGGAGCGAGTTTTCATATTTATAACTGTATACAGGGTGTTACAAATTCGAGTAGTTGTATGGGGATCTCAAAAACCGTAAGAGATACGAATTTGTTTAAAGTATTGAAAAGTTGCGCATTTATGTGCCTAACAACATGCCGTTTAAAAAGTTTAAAAATCTTGAATACTTCCGGAGATATCCGGAAAAAATAGAAATAATAATGTTTCGTTTTTTTCTTACGCTTTTATTTTCAAATTTATTTAAAAACTAATAACACATTATTGGAGCACTTTTTTTGTTCTTTAAAACTCTGTAATTGTTTTTTTAATACGACGTTTCGTATTTCAGATATCATCAGGTCAATTTTTTTCAATACAAACCTGGATGTATTGTATGTATTGATGCAAATGGTGGTCTTTTTGAGCATTTATAAAAAAATTTAAAATTTATTTATTTTTTTAATTTAATTTTAATAGTTATTATTATTAGATTTCTCAGTATTTCAGTCTAGTTTTAGTTGTTATTGTGAATTTTCCTTTTTGTTTGATCAAATACATTTTGATGCAAACAAAATAATAGAATAAGTTTAAATAAACTTAGACTGTGTATGTTTATCAAACCGAGTTTTACGGTTATGCTAATTTGTCTTTGCATATGAATCCTGATTAAGATATCCAGAACCGTACTAGCAAAAAATTGGACGATAAAAGAAGCATCATTTTCTTTACTACAAAACGCAATTTTTTTAAAAAATAATAAGGGATTATACATTTGAAAACCAGTTTTCGACAAAAACGTAAAAAGAAATCTAGGTCCGTGTTGAAAAAAATTGACCTGATAATGATCCCTGAAACATGAAGCGTCGCATTTAAAAAACGATTACTAGAGAATGGATTTCTAGGTAAGTGCCTAATTTTAGATTTTTTAGGCAAGCAAATTTTTTTTTGAGTGCTTAAGTGCCTTTTTTCTATGTTTTTGAAATAAATGCCTACAATCGTTAAAATCTGCCTATAAATGCCTATTTTTCCTAAATTGGTGCCTATTTGCCTAAATGAGTGCCTATTTTTCCTAAATAGATGCCTAGTTTGCCTAAATGGGTGCCTAGTTAATCTAAAGGAGTGAATATTTTTCTTTTATGAGTTTTTAATATCAATATTTTACTTTAAGAATTTTTAAAATACAATGTCAGTATTGTTACCTTTATTGATTAACATTCGTTAGTTATTTTTAGAAATTTGCTTTCAACTTCTTTTAAAGAAACCTTTTAAATCCATTTCAGATGTTCAGGGAGTAATAAATCGTAATTTCTGCAAATAGTTTAAAAATATTGCAAGAAAGCTACCTATTAAAAGTTAGAGGTAGTAAAGAAAGTGTGCTCTTAACAAAAGATAATCCGCTTAAGATGTTTATGTTGATAGGCGTTTAAACAAGTCAGACTCCTAATATACGCTTCAAGTTTAAAGAAGCAGATAAACCTAAAATGTTATTTAAGTAAGTGTGTCTTCGTTATAAAACTAAAAGAATGTCAAGTATCTGTATCTCGGAAAGCGTGCATTTTAGGATACTATTGTTTATAAGGAATTTTTTTACTTATAATTAGGCCAGGAATAATCTATTAAAACTTTTTACCACCATTAGAAAACACTCTGTATAAATGTCCTTATAATGTAGTACTTCCAATAATATATTTCTAATATTGTAATTTTCTATTTTTAGTTGTATTATTTAACATGTTTTAAGTTTTTTATGGCTTTATTGTTTTATCATATCAATATTATTTTACATAGCTATAATACTTGGAATATCTAGTTTTTCAACAATATAATTATTAAATTTTAGTTCACAACAATTAATTATAAAAACATGTAAAGGTTAAGCAGTAAAGCTGAAAATAGTGAATGAATTTTCTCAAAAATTATTAAATCCCATAAAATTCTTATTTGGTCACCTAAAGTGCCTATTTGGTTGCCTAAAATACCTATTTTGGCCTCAAATGCCTATTTGGTGGCCTAAAGTGCTTATTTTGTTGCCTAAAACGCTTATTTGACCGTCTAGATTGCCTATCATGATGCCTACTTTAAAGGTTTTTAGTGCCTATTTGTCTGCCTATTTTGATAATCTTTAGTGCCTAAAAATCCGGTCTCTAACGATTACACAGTTTTAAAGAACATAAAAAAGTGCTTCAATAATGTGTTATTAGTTTTAAAATAAATTTGAAAACAAAGGGGTAAGAAATTAAAAACGAAGAATTATTATTTCGGTTTTTTACGGATATCTCCGGAAGTATTCAAAATTTTTAAACTTTTTAAACGGTATATTGTTAAGCACATAAATGGGCAACTTTGCAGTAATTTAAACAAGTTCGTATCTCTTACGGTTATTGAGATCCCCAAACAACTACTCGAATTTGCAACACCCTGTATAAGAAAATGATGCAAAATTGAATTTGATAACTCTTAACTTCTAGGCATGTTCATATTGCCAATACTTATATTTCATTTATGTCAGTCATATTATGTGATATTGCAGTATAAAAGCCGTTTCAAGAAACAACGTATTTGCTATACGGACGCAAGCATTTTTTATTTTAAAGATTATCAAATTGACGATAAACTATTAAAAGAAGCAAGATTTAAATTCACTAATGTATGATTGAGAGAGTTCTTATTTTAGTAAACAATACGTGAAATTTTAAAACGCAATGCCATGCATGTCTTGTTAAATAAATACGCTAATGTATGTTATACAGAGTGTCCGTAAAATGTTGGTGTATAAAGGGTGATTCATAATAAATTAAGACACGAAGTCTGCTTAAGAGCAGAGTAAATTGAAATAATTGAAGATCTTTCCTGTTACGTCAGGAGAAATATAAAGATATCTAACAATCCTTTTACAACCCACTTACAAAAATCTGCTACAGAATATAGCGCTATTAGATGAACTAAATTTTTTGGAAGAGGAAAACCTTTGTAGCCACCAAGCAACGCAATTTTGTTTTAAAAATTTGCAAAAATCTCGATAACAAAACACATTGTTAGTGTCGATTCTAGTAAAACTCCTGTAAATTTGGGAAATTACGAAGTAAAGCTACTACGACTGTTGTGCATGAGCAAGTCAGTAGGTTCTTTGAAAGAGTGGTAGTGATTACAGCAAGGAACACTTGTTTTCAAAGGTCAAGCCAGGTAACTGTATGGCGATTAGGAAGACAAAATCAAAATCATGATGGTTAATGGCTTAAGTCTTTTTGACCCATTGAAATTTGGTAATCAGGTAACCAGAACGCTCCACGCGATCAAAGGATAGAATAGGATGAGTTTGATAGCAAACTTGCCCCAAAACATTTATGATACTATGTTAGGGACGGTCGGAGAGAATTATTGAGGGATCTGCAAATCGGTTCCGTCGTCTAACCGTCTAACCACTTATACTACGAGTGCACCGTTGCAATTGATAAATCAAGGAACGTAATGCTTTTTTATTGTAGTTCTATTTCTATTGTCTAACTAAAAACAAAACAAGAAGGATAATTGTCACCTCGTCCCAAAAGGGTAAAGATTCAGCTATAACATCAAATTTGAACAGAACCGCATCAGTAGTTTTGAATCATAGAAAAACAAAAATAAAAATCTTTGAAGAACTCCAACTTTTATAGAGAGGATCCACAAGATTCATATATTGTATCCCTCTCATTAAAAAGGAGTTTTGCTTATCGAAAGCTGAGATCAATCGAGATTGGTTTTCTAAAAAAATTATTTAGCAGCGCTGTCGGTGAAGGTTTCCTGAACGATCGGCAGCGAACATCAATTTCTGTAATGACAAAGACAATACTTTTAAATTCTTTTCTTGATGTTGGCAGCGGATAAGTCTTGTCCCAGAAAGCTTAAGAGCTTTGTAAAGTTTGAAATAATCAGTTAAATTAGCTACTACTTTTTCAACATTAAAAATGTTCTTTTGTCGCCATGTTTTGGACAATTCTTTCTGCTTCGAGCATTTTAAGATGACGCCGAAAAACGGGAATGTTTTAGCATGTAGCTGGAAATAGTAGAATTAACGACCAATCATTATTATACAATTCTTTTAGATTCGTTTTGATATGTTTTGGAAAAATACACGAAAATAGTATAAAAACTCCATAGTGTTAGCTTCTTCATAAATGGAGATATTCTAAAAAGTAGAGTTAAACGAGTTAACGAGTCTAGAAATTCATAGAAATTGGACAGGTTAAGAGGTAAAAAAAACAAAGAAAAGACTTCTGAATTTAAAAAAATCTGCCTAAGTTTGACGACTTTTGATAACAAGAAATCTCTTCATCAGAATTTTAAAAATACCGAACATCACTCTCCCAGCAGACTATGTTACATCCAGACAGACAAAAGACCATCGGTTTAAATTCTAAGAGAACATGTCAGCTTGCAGCTGTCAGTTAGTTATATTCGCAACATATTTTTAAAATTTGGTTAATTCAGTTTTGTTCTTAAAAGTATGGAGTGCTCAAATGAAAATTCGCGGTACGAAGCTATTGCCAAATTTTATGATACCCATAAGGACAAAAAAGTCCTATACTGTTAGATATTTTGTCGCAATGAAAATTTCAAAAAGCACACTTTATGGTATTCGTACACGAACTCAAAAAGTGTATGGCGCAAAAAATTGCAAGGATCTGGAAGACCTTCCATAATAATGTTACCGAAGGAAAAAGAAGCTCTTGCAAAGGTGGCTCACCGTAAACTTGAAATTAGTCTTCCTAAACTTGGGCAAATATACAAAATTGCACCGAAACTATGCAATATCTCAAGAAAGCAAGGCATGTATTTGGTTGCTAGAAAATAAGCTTTTAAAAGAATATTTTACTGAAGTTAACGAAGACTAATTTTAATTTGCAAGAACATTGGTGATATATTTCTGGCAGGTCTTCCAGATCCATTTACTCTTTTCTGTATCAGTTCGTATGCATATACCATATCTTGTGCTTTTTGGAATTTTCATTGCAAAAAAGTATCCAAAAGTATTTTTTGTTCCTACGAGTATAATAATTGATAAAATTCGGCAGCGCTGATTTTCATTTAGACTCCTTACCTACTTATTAAAAGCAAAACTGAATTAACTAAATTTTAAAACTATGTTGGGAATAGCTTCAACTAACTGACAGTTGCAACAATTGCAAATTGTTTTGCACGTACTCTTAGAGGTAAACCGATAGTGTTCTGTCCGAATTCTGTGTGCACCCGTTGAACTTATACTGAAATTGTTTTAATTACACAGTTATCGACATTCAAAACTGCATGGAGGCACGTTAACTTTTTTGTAAGACATGGCTTGCATCTTGTGCTTCAAATTATGGTCTTGCACCTAAAAAATAGCCGGACACTATTATATTACTTTACTTTTTGATTTAATATAGAATGGATCAAAACGAAATCTTAGCAAATCCATTCATCATTGAAATCACAAAATTGTTTTTAAGAGTACTGTTTTGAAAAAGAAATACATAAGCAAACAAAAAAACTTTCTAAACGTCTAGGTAAACTGGAAATACCTGCATATGTGAAGTGATTTATAAGAAAACACTTTTTCTGCTGTCCGGCACAGTAATACACGGAGAAGTTTCATTTCTTAAATACAAACTACATACAAACTACGTATTACAAGTAGTATTTACATATAGTAGAAGTGCAGCGTTACAAAAACAAGTCGTAAAAAACAAACATATATATTGTAGTCTAACAATAACTAAATCATTTATTAACTAGAATTTAAAGAGAGGTTTATTTTTATAAATTAATGTACTCTGAATTATTTCTGCAGACGTTCAAAATGATAAGTATAGAATTTTGCTTTAATAAAAATATCAAGTTCTAATTCTTAGTTTAATCTTGACCGTTCAAGCCCTTTAAGAAATAAATAATTAAGAATTTCATTGTATACCCTTAAATGTATCAAATTTCATTCATTCGTGTTTTGACTGAAATTCTGCTGTCATTACTGGCAACATAAATAATACTTTTTTTTGTTTTATAATGACCGCAACAACACGAAGAGGTATTAAGTACGTCTATTCTACAACTAAATATTTTTCGTCTATTAAATGTATTGTAAACTGCAGTTTTAGGTGCGAAAAAATGCTGTTAAACTTTTTGTACCGTCCTATAGATGGCTAAGTACATCGCCACCTATTATACGGTACATTTTTGGGTTACATTTAAAACATTGTAATTGTTCCTCTACTTATATTAATTACTCTATGATCGTACTCAACTCGTACTCGTACAGACTTCGACAAGCGTATTTTCGAACTCTACCGAACAAGCATTGTTTTGATACTGAACCAAAGAGAATTCTTGTACTATACCAGACCGAGAACTTTCTCTTACTGAGACAGACAAGCGTTATTTTCGTACGGACTAAGATGGCCGTTAGTTTCGTACTGAACCAAAACTGTAGAGTTAGGTACCGTATCGTAGAAGGCTGCACGGGCCGGGTTTCTTGTTCGGGCTTCCTGAGTCGTTGAGGGTTCTCAGACCTGTCCGAGTACCCGGTGCTGTCGTGTTCGGCGTACCCCTTGAACCTTTCATGGGCTCTGGCTGTTTGGATCTTCCGGCCCTGTCGGGTCATTCGGGCCTCTTAAGTCATTCAGGAATATCGGGCCGTTCAGACCTTTAGGGATTGTCGAAGCCGTTCGGGCATCTCCAACTTTTCCAACCGATCAAGAAGTTTTTCGGTTTTTTACGGGGCGCGTCAAGTTTACTCCTAGTAGAAACGAGCCTGGAAAGTTCGGCTTATACAGAGCTTTAATGCTGATTGTTTCAAACATTCCAAGGATAGCAAATCATAATGTTATATCAATTTCGTTTTATTCTAGAAACGGAGTCTCAAAACACCTGAGATCAGATCATCTCAAAATTAATCTAACTTCCAATATAAATAAAATTTGTGAAGGTTAAGGCTACTTTAATAAATAAACAAGAATTGATCAAAAGACATACTTTGAGGGGGAAAGCCCATGGCTAAAATGACGTTAATATCGAAATTTGAGATTAGTTGACGAACATACGACTCTCCTTCGAAAATAACATTGACAAGGGTGTCCACACTCTACCCATTAGATAAATGACTTACTAATAAAACAATATGAAGGCACTCTACTCTCTGCAACCAGTACAGTCCCGTACGTGCTGCCTAGTGGGCTTGCACTGGCCTGTATGTAAAAATGAAAATTTAATGTTTTCTTTGACGTCACGCATTTAAATTTTGTTTGCTTGCTGTTTTACATTAAAGGCGCGTTTCGTTTGAAGGCGTACACGCTTTAAGGCGCTTATAAGAGTCGCTCATGCCATTCACTTTGGCGCTGTGAGCGCTTACGAATGCAATTATGACATCCCATAAACGCTTATTTCATCAAGGTAGAGCGGTGTGAGCGTTTTGTAACCTGTGCTGTAAAGTAAAAAAGGTATATGGCATAATCCTGAAAGATAACTGCCGTGGTTGTAGTTTCTTACTTGGTAATAACATTCTGCATTTTATTTGATTTGAGAATAATCGAAGAGAAACTATTGGGGATTTTTTATTCCGAAACAAATACAACATACCAAATAAAAGTTGAAGAAAGCGATTTTAACATGGTATAAAATAAGATTTCATATAATAAAGGGTTTTCCAATAAGAGGTGTTATTTTGAATAGCCCGCTATTTCGGTAGATGTCACTTTTGAAGCTATCATTTTTTGACATTTGACAAGTAGAAACTACGCCATTAATAAATATGGAACGATACACGCTTCAACAACGCATTGCAATTATTAAAATTCACTATAAGAATGGTGAAAATTTGGCAGAGACGGTTCGTAAAACTCGAACATTTTTGGGTCACCGTGAAGCACCTTGTCGGACCGCAACACAGAAATTGGTGAAAAAATTCGAGCTCTTGGGACAAGTTAGTGATGTGAAGAATAAAACCCGTGCACGTCGCTCAAGAACAGCCGAGAATATTGCTGTTGTAGCCGAAAGTGTTAAAGAAAACCCAGGTTTGTCCATTCCTCGTCGTTCTTTGGAATTAGCCATTCCACAAACGTCATTACACCGTATTTTGCATAAAGATTTGGGTCTTAAGGCTTATAAAGTCCAGTTAACACAAGAACTCAAGCCGGCCGATCATCAACAACGTCGTGTCTTTGCTGACTGGGTCGTTGAAATGCATGAAAATGATCCAGAATTCCATCGAAAAATCATCTTGAGTGATGAGGCCCATTTCCACCTCGGTGGCTTCGTCAACAAGCAAAATTGTCGGATCTGGGGCTCAGAAAATCCAAGAGTTATTGTTGAAAAGTCTCTCTATCCTCAACGTGTGACTGTTTGGTGCGGTTTATGGTCCGGCGGAGTCATTGGACCTTACTTTTTCGAAAATGAGGCTGGAGCAACAGTTACGGTGACTGGATTGCGCTATCGAGAGATGATTAACGATTTTGTATGGCCGGAATTGGATGGTATTGATCTGGACAACGTTTACTTTCAACAAGACGGCGCTACGTGCCACACAAGCAACGAAACCATTGATCTTTTACGGAAAAAGTTTCCGGACAGTGTTATCTCTCGAAGAGGTGATCACAATTGGCCACCGAGATCTTGTGATTTAACACCTTGCGACTTCTTTCTTTGGGGCCACGTGAAAGAGAAGGTCTACGCCAACAGCCCAGCGTCGATTCAAGACCTCAAAGATGGAATTCGTGAAGCTATCGAGGACATAGGGCAGCCACTTTGCGATTTGGTTATGGGAAATTTCATGAAAAGGATATTGTCCTGTAAGCGTGGTCGTGGTGGTCATTTGCCTGATGTTATTTTCCACTATTAACGGCATACCTTCCTCTTTATAATGAAATAAACATCCGATCATTTATATTAAAAAATGGCACTTTTCTTTGAATATCAAAATAACACCTCTTATTGGAAAACCCTTTAGAACACAAAAATGAACATTTGATACTTTTAAATACATTTCGCAATAACAAGTTATTACAAATTATATCTCGTTTACGATTTCCTTCATCTCTATCCCCCCTTTGAGCGATTAATAGTATAACAGGATTATAATAATACTTTCTAGGTTTTTAATAGTATAAAGGTTACATTCTGCTTCATCACCTAACAATTCTAAAAACGTCAATAGTTTTGCAAACATTAAAATGATTAATTCATGTTTACCCGGCATTTTAAAGGGTCACACAACTTACAGACGCTATAGTGAACGATTATTGTCAGCATTGCATGAGTACTCACAAACCAAAACGAACGCCCGAATTTAGCGCTTTTAAGCTAGAGGGCTTACAGCGCCTAAGAGTTCAAACGAAACGCATCATAAGTATGTTGGAAATCATCCATTTTTGCCAAAAGCTTTAGAAAATTCTTATCGAATAGACGGTGATTGCTACTGCTATTCCACCCTGTATATTAAAAATTTAACAGCAATATTACAAATACGTATAGGTAAATATAAAAATATAGCAACAAATAGTTCTGCCCCAAAAATGAAGAAAGGGATGACAGCATTGTCTATCATACTCTTAGGAGATCGCTTCGTCGTTGTTCTTAACTCATGAGTGGATTGTAACGATAACGATGCTTGCATCCACGAGCTGTAATGCCGTTGACGCACTACCGGCAGCTACGATTAGGAACTGTCAGTAATGTTACTTGTTGCTGCCTTGTGGACACAAGTAATGCTTAATTCCATTCTCGGATATGTGATGTTTGTATTCCCTTAAACGTTAGGATAAATGTTTGAAAATTCTAGCCTTTTAGTATAGGTAAACATTTGTACACCCACTTACAAAAATCAGTTGGTTTTATTTCCATAATTCTACATGATATGAAGATTAATAAAGTAATTGTTCTCTTAGGCCCTACATACTTACCATCATAATGGTATGAATAATAATTATTATTCATTGTTTCATCAGGGTTTCCAGACGATAATGTTCTAATACTTGAATTGCGAATGTATATTTCTTGAAGTTGTGATAGAAATCTCAGTTCATTTATTGTAAGATTTAACATGTCACATTGCGTCAGTTCCAGTATTTCAATTACCCTTGTAACGTTGCCGTACGGAGACAATGTATCGTTGATTTGGTTTCTCAGTTCTTCATGTGTGGTAATATTAATACAAGATATTAGATTTTGTTGATATACACTGTAACGGCATTCTTGGAAATTGCCTTCTCTTACGTAGAGCAGTGTTGCAATTAGCATATACAGTAGCATCCTTAGTAAGCCTAGAAAACCAAACAAACATTATCAGTACAAAGGGTAAATTTTTTGGGGAAAAAAGCTATTTACGAAAGGGTCGATAAAGTCCCGAGGCTAAATGATAGAGAATGATTTATTTATTTGCCAAAGGACGTAATCTACAAGCACAGCAAGAACGCTTAGTGATTGAATTTTACTGTGGCAGTATGATGAACGCGAAAAATATTTGATCGAACTATTTCGCAAATAGGCAAAATCTAAAAAAGCGAAATCTGATAACTATGGAAACTCTTTCTATCACATTACATTTTCTATTGAAAAAATTGAAAAAGGTAGGAAAAGTTCTTGTCAATGCACATTTATCTACTACAACATATTACATATTAGTAAAGACCGGATGGTTATGCAAGTTTCTTTTCTTTGTAATTGGTCGAACTAAAGGCACATTAAAATTGAGATTCTTAACAGCGAATACAGATTCCAAATATGTAAATACCTCTTTGCCTTTTTAGCCTTTTTAGAGGTTTTTGGAGATATTTGACTTTTTAAAGCATTTCTGCTTTTCTGTGCATGCAAATTAGGAAATTTTATAATTATAGGATTATAATATAAAATGTTTGAAAATAATTTGGTTAAAAAAATTATAATCTTTTAGTCACAAACAAATAGAGGCCGCTACCGCCGGGCAAGTATAATGCATAATTTTCGAATAGGTTTAATCTTCTTAACTTACGGGATAATAAAAGGATTATAAGCTACCTGACAAGCCAGGCATAGTATTCCAAAAGATATAGTGCGTTTATAACTTTGACTTCTTAAGTATTTTACAGCGAGTCTCTCATAAAAATCAACCAATACAAATGGTGGCACGTGTCATAGACGATTGGGTAAACCAAGGATCGTATTGAAATAATTTATATTTCTAATATTTTAGTTAAAAGTATTTACGAAAGTAAAACTTATCTCAATACGACCCTGTGTCAATGTTAGAAGAGGTCTTCACAGGTAAGCGGATTTACGACACCCTGCTGTGACGAACTTGTAAAATTTACTGTAAGCTAAATAGAAATTAAGACATGAAAGCACTATATCTTTTGGAATACTACAAACAAGAATTACCGTACTCAAATTTTTCAACTCTTCGGGGTATCTCAATAATTGTTTTCAGCTTATTGAATTTATTAATTAGACTATCCGAGTTACTTCCCTGTCGAATTACATTTTCCCATGACAAGTCTAACAAAGGCAAATGCTGTTTAAAAAGTCATAAAAGTGACTTTTGTAAAAGATTGTGTCCAATAGGAGAAATTTTACTTTAACGTCGGCTTAAGTTTAAATTTGTTTTTGACTTATCAATCAGTAAGAGATATTACATTTTCCAGGAAAAATACGTTCTTGTTGAACTCTTCTTATTTTATACCTTCAATCGATGGTTACAAGAAGCCTGTCCTTTTCATTTACTTTCTGCAATTGAGTGAGTGAGCATAAAAACAGTTAGAATTATGTTACGCATTAGATTTAGAAAATGCTACCAAATAGACAATCTAAAAGTGCGAATTACAGTCAATGAACAAAAATAGATTAATTTTAATTAAACAAATGTCAAAAATAAGGTAGGCAGAGTACCGGTATTCACAGATTCGTCTAGTCACCCGCTCGCCGCCTTCCACTGTCGTGCAGTAGGTATTCCACAATACTGAGATTTTATATTATTGTTGCTCGACTTTTTAATTTGATTTTGTTAATTAGCACCCACATTTATTAATCTTTCCATCATTTATTTGATGGTTATTATTCTCTTCAAAAAAAAATCTAATTTTAAAAAGTCAACATGTCCAAACAACCAATTTAAGTGAAAAATTAACCTTTAAAGAGTATCATGTAGAAAATATGAATTAAATTCATTTGTTTATTAATTATTTACTTATTTTGTATTTGCATGTATTGTTTTTAATAAATTCTTTTCGTTTCAATAAATCGTTTGTGAGCAAATGCAAGAAAGTCATAAAATTGTTAAATTATTGGCGAGTAACGAATGTGATCGGAATAAAGCTTCCAAGAACTCGTATGTAATCACTTAAGAAATAATCATTCCTCACGTTTATACGACGTTTATAGCTTTGTTTCTTAAAGGGCGGCTACTAGGACCTCGACGGCGGATTTTTAGTAAATAGCGGCGGATTACGGGGCCAAAGTGTCGGTTTTAATGAATTATATTTTTTCTCATATAAAACTAAACGTCTAATGACTTTTGACGATTGAGTATGTATATCATTTAAATATGCATAACTATACAGAAAGTTTCATCGATAAATATTGTTTCGTTTTAAATTTAAACGAATTTGAACTTCAAATATACTTTAGGTGGCAGAGGATTGGTGCTTTTACCCTATCTCACCACGGCGCACGGTGATCAATATTGAATAATTAGCTAGACAAAATGTAGAAAATGGAATTTCTCATTTCAAAAAAATAATGGTATACGTAACAAGTTAAAGAGTCAATTGTTAATATACTGTAGATTTAACAGGTCTGGACTGGTCCAATTTGTTGCGACCAACGTTAAAAGTAGAAGTATTGTATTGATGCACCTATGCTATTGCAAAGTATTGTGTCGATGAGCAGCCTTTTGTTTATATTAATAAAGTTTTGTATATTTATAGTATTAGTTTGTTGTTGTAAGTGTAATAAGAACCATTTCTAGTAAGGAAATAACTTTATAAAATAGCATAATATTTAAAGTGTACCGGATAGTACATAAATGGGCTTGCGGTGGTTAAACAAAAAAAGTTTCAAAAAGTTTCACGACAGATTTTATTCTGTTTTGTAGGTTTGGGTTTCTACTTTAAAATCTGTAATAAATCTTCACTTAGTTTTACCAATAATTTCTTCTGTTTTGATTTGTTGAATGTATCAGAAATGGGACTCCTTATAGACGTGGTGGTACAAGGAAAGGGGAACACGAACGATGGAAACACGGATGTAAAAAAGGTATTAAACATTATAGACATAGATAAAACTTTTAGTGTAAGTTTCTCCACAATATTAGACATAATATCAAGTGGATATGCTATAAATGAGACAAAGTTTAAAAAGTACACGATAAAAACTGCAAAACTCTTATATAAAGCTATATCCCTGGTATCCTATGTCAGTAAGCCTTTACAAGATATTAATACACGGACCAGATGTATTGGACCATTTTATGTGTCCAATTGGACAGTTATCGGAAGACGCTTTCCTGGCTCGCTATAAAGAGTTTAGGAAGATTCGTGAACATCACACCCGGAAGATGTCAAAGTGTAATTAACATCTTTTGCATTTGCTCTTGATGTCTTCAGATCGTTTAATTACCAGCATTCGAACGCTACCAAAAAGAAAATGTGGAAGTTTTTCAGAAGAGGCCAGATCTCTCTTTTAGATCCCTAACAAAGCAATACACTCTGTGGAAGACTCTGACAATGACCAGGAGAAAGAAGACTTATAAAATAATGATAAAGAATATCCATTTATTTATATATTTATGTTTTTTGTGTATTATACTTAATAAAATATAATTTTTTATTTTTGGTGAATTCTATGGTTAAGTATGTCTTAAAATTTGGCTTAATGAAAGTCATAAAAAGTAAATTTTGCATTTTGTTTTACTAGGGTGTGCTTCTGTTACATTCCATACCATAATGCAGTGATTAATAATTTTGTCTTCCTAAATGAGCGAAATTGATCACCGTGCGGCGTGGCACGCAGCTAATGTAGAAAGAAAATCTACAAAACAATCGTTAATAAAAAATGCATTTTGTACTTTTTATTTGTAATTGTATCTAACGGGCTTAAATCATTAGCTGCTATATTGCACCAATTAAAATGGAAGCGTGAAAGCTTGCAATGAGTAATTTTTATTGCCGAAAAAATGCTTGAATATTCTTTATATTCTTTTGGCGCTATCATTCGTATATCACTGTTAAAATTTAAAACTTTTATTAAAACCATTGCATCGCATAGGTGAGAAATAGCCTCTAGAATAAAAAGAAAATAAAACAAATATTTTACTTTATCTAAGAGTGTAAATTTGGAAGAACAGCTATTTGCATTAATCAATCGTTAAGTGTTGCAAAAAATACATAACATAGCATAGATCGCAAAGGTCACCCCGATGCGATGTGCAGTGATCCAAACTTGCAATCTACAGCGATAAAAATAGGGTACTACACAATAACAAGTAGTGTTTACTTATCGGTCTTATCAATAATAATACTTCTTTCTAAAAACGAAAACAAGAGATAAGAAACTCCGTTCTAGGTAGACAAATGAAGATTGCGCCATGACATTATTATTTACATCTTCAAAAATAATTTTGGTCTCATTAGATTGCGGTTTTGAATCGCGGTGCAATACAGTAAAAATGGATTCACTATTAAATTAATAAATCCAATAAATTGCGGTTTCCATACTTAAAAAAAACGATAAAATATAAACATGCAAATTAAAATTTATGTGAAGCCGTGACAAGTTTAGTTGTAGCCTTTAACCATTATAAGAATGAAGTACTTACTTTGTTTAACAATATTATTGTTGTAAATGCAAGAATTATGTCGCAATCTGTAGATACCTCTTGTATTTAAAGAAATAGGAAGTAACTATATATAAAAAATGTTACTAAACGAAGATTTACGAAGAAATTGTCTTAACCAGTATACAAAGAACTTTGCTGTTGTAATGCCGGCGCGGAACTGGTAGTTAGAAAAGTGTGCGATCCTTTTAACCTTGCGCACTTTTTCTAGCAATTAATTATATTATATTAATATTAATTATTGTTAATTTAACGTGAACTATAGAAAATCAAAACTCCAGAAGAAAAAGAGTTTCCAATTTTCCAATAATTCAGGGTAAATTAAAAATGTGGAATAAATTAAAGGGTGTTCTGTAAAAATAAAAATCTGCAGTTTGTGTAAACGTTTATGTAATAAAAACCAGATAAAATATTAAAACATAAAGGTAATTACAAATGTATAAAATATATTTTGCTTTAGTATGCAGTGTCATTATCTGTTAATTGCATTATCGATTCTATAGTTTCCTCAACCTCGTCCTGCTCGCCATCCAAATGCAAAAATAAACTATACCCTCTTCCACAAAATGATTCACCTCTATCAGTAACATATTCCCTCTCAATTGAGTTGATAGCTTCTATTGGTTTTGTTTTGGAAATTTTAATTTCTTTATTTAAAACTTTATTTGCGTTAGTATGTATGACATCAATATTCGGAGCACTTCTAAATTTAGCCATTTAAATTCTATTAATTCTTCTGATATACTAAAAAATAAAATAACGAATAATATATGTTCGTATAAAATCGGAAATATTATGTTCTTGTCATATGAAGATAGTGTGGTATGTAATAAATTTTGAAAATACTTTTTCAAAAATTTGTATTAAGTTGGATTGCTGCCACACAACTGAAAGATTACTTAAAATATCCTTACTCATAAAATTAAATTTTCGAAGTAAACTATGCACAATATTCTCACCTTCATTCCTTCTTTTTAAATTACCATCACATACGCTGCATTTTTTATTGCTGACATATGTAGCGACTCTCCTTCGTATCAAATCAAATATCTTCATTCTCTCCACACTCATTAAGTCATATTCAGATTTTGCACTTTCTTTCACTATTGTTTCTGGGACAAATCGGTTGTGAGGTTCAATAAGGTTGTTTTCATTGGTTAGTGTCTAAAGATTTATTAAGAAGAAAGCAGTATCTGGTTCGCAGTTGGAAGAAATAGGAAAAGAGACGGTCAAACTTGTAAAAAAGGTCTGGAAAATTATAGAAAAAGAATAAGGCGTGGGATAACAAATACTAAATATGATTTGGAAAAAGAAATTTTTTTAAAGGATCTTGGTTAAATCGTCTGAGATGTAGTACGTCCACATTTGCGTTCCTTAGATAATTTTTCCATAAGTAGATTATAGATTGCAAATTGGAAATCCAATTGGTTAGGAAAGGAATAAAAGATGGATGTTTCTTAGGTAAATTGAGTCGTTGGAAAGGAGATACAGATTCAGCTGGATCAATCGGAACAAAAGTAAATGTGCGTTGATGGTCTTCTCCCAATGGGATATTAAAGGTTCTTCATTCTGCCTGTTCAACGGGATTCGATATTGGTATTTTACTGGATCATTATGATGTTCACCAGAATTTACATTATTAAATGCTTGGTCCAAGAATTCAGTAAGATTTATGCAAAAAATCGTGTAAGTAATTATACAATTCCGTTGCAACAGAATGACTTAAACACTGTAGCTAACTTTACGCGCATCATTTGTTTTGTATTAGAATGTATGTGATTAGGACTCAGATAGCGACACCTTATGAAAGCACTTTTAGACTCAATATCAAAGAAAAGTGCCAAATACCTTTAACGTTTTTTAAGAACTTTCTCAACTTGCTCAAAGATCAAGTCAGATTGTAACAATGTATTCCTCATTCCTTTAAGCTAGTGGAGAAAATCTCAAAAATGTACAATCTTTCGGTCTATCACCTTTTAGCCCATACAGTCACATTCATCAGTCTAGCATCCAAATGTTCTATGGTTGCCCGGTTGGTAGATCCTTGATTGGAAATGGATGCTACTATGATAAGACCACAATGCAACAATTTTTTTACAACATTTTTGTGTAACTAATTAAATTACTTGTAGTTACTGTAGCTGTTATGGAATAATACGCTATAGGTATTTTTCAATTTCCTGTCAAAGATCTTATCATAAACACCAACACGTGATCAGCAAAGACTGGAGTATTTGTATTTAAAGCAAAACCAATCAATTGGCTATCAAATGATAAATACTCCAAACTATCTTGAATGGACATTTCATCGCACACTTTCGCTTTTAAATCATGCAATTCACATTGTTATTCAAAGTTTAAAACAAAACTTCACTAATACCCTCCTTGATCCTGATGCTCCCTATTACAGATACTACATACTAAATAGGTAATACAAAATAACACTTAAGGCTGTTGATAGATTGTTAATAAGTTTTTTAAAAATTTTTATTTTCATTTTTATAATAACAATAATTTAGAAATTTCTTCTAGTCTTTCAATTTTCAAAATTTGGTATGTGCAGTAAGGATTCCATAAGATAGACATATATTCCAACTTAGCTCTTACTCAAGTGTTAAAGACAATCTGCATAGTAATTCTAATAAGAAAGCCAAGACTTCTACAACAATCACGTACTATGCTTTCAAAATGGGCATTAAATGTTATTTTCTAATCAAAAATTACGCCAAGGTTTTTACTTCAGATTTCCTTTGTAGAACTGTAATATTAATTGTATAAGCAAAATTTATAACAAAAATAAACACACTGAGAACAATCATAGGAAAAACAAGAAGAGATATAGTAAAAAACAGAGAGGTTAGGCAGCAATGCACAATAGAAGATGTGATAAAATTCAACAAAAGAATAAAATGACCATATAACTCGTGACGAAAACAACAGACTGATTAAAATAATAAGACACTCACTACCAACTGGAACAGTAACCCTGGCAGATCACTGGAAAAATGGGCCGATAGCTGGAAAACAATCTCTGACGAATGCATTTAAAGCGTGAAGAAAAATAGGCATCAGCCTACATAAAAGAAAACGAAGAAGAAGTTTAGAACGGTGGTTTACTCACGTTCACCATTTTCCGTCTATCCAGTTTGGCTATAGAAAATTGTTTGGAACGATAGATATTTTAACCACGCCAGTCACTAATATTCAAATTTGCTTTTCTAAAAACGAATAACTTGGTGCTATGTTTCCCGACGTTAGTGAAGCATATAGTTCTATTAATCCCTTTATTCTTTGAGATAAACTTATTCAGTTTATCCTCCACATATTTCTAATACAATCATTCGATTGCATTCTAATCATCAACTGTATGTTCGATAAACTCCATCGAGGGAGAAAATTCAAATGGGGGCCCCATATTTTGACCATCTGTTTGCAAAATATAATAAAGATTTCGATTTCTTAATCATGATAACTAAAACGTGGTCCCTTTTTCAACGCCTATATAAGAAGTCTTCTTGATTATAATTATATCTTGTGTGGATCTTGTAGTCTTTTACTTCTTCGGAAAATAAATATTGCTCTAAATAAAGTTTTAGGAATATGCATGGGAGCAATTTGCTCAACCCCCATTGAACCCTTGCATGAAGAGGCTGTCGAACTCTCTACGACGAAAATTACTATCTGAAAAGTTTCTACTTAAATCCATGTTTAAAAATCAATTCGTCATTAGTAGTATTAGCTAGTTAAATATTTTGACTTAACTTAGCTTAAACTTAACTTAGGTTTTGGCCAAAAACCTGGTTTCCTCTACTATGTGAGACTTTTCGAAACATTGTTACTTTTCATAAAAAGGTTTCCCAACCGCATTGGCAATTAAGCAATTCCATGATTTATTTATTAAAGTTAAAGTTACCAGTCCAACATACTCAATATCCTACACAGTGCTTTGGATAAGTGCAACGTGTTCATAAATGTTTTTGGGTCCAGTTGTCTAAGGAATCTAATGTTGATCTGCCGCCTTGTTGATTTGTTTCAACAACAAACACGTATTTGTTTTCTATCATTGGTCAATTGCAAATGTCATTACCTTGCATTTAACAATTTAGTTAATCTTGTGTTGGAATTTGTTCTATTGTTCCATATTTTTCCTCTCTGATTGCGCTTATTGTACAAAAAAGTCATTTTCAAGATTAAAGTTTATAAACAACTAATTTTAACTTATTAATTCTTGAAAAACATAAGATTAGGCAACCATAATAACAACGATGCAATGCGTGTAACGTGACAAGCATTCCAATACATCTTTTGCTTTTCAAAAAGCGGCAAATGCAGCCGCAACCATGATTTCATAGCTCACTGAACCCAAAAACATTTATAAGCACTTTGCATGACGATTTACCTTAATTTACACAGAGGCATCCAAAACTCACAGTGGGGTCACTTTTTGCTTCGATTTAATACATGTCAAAACTGGAGGTTGTTGTCAATTATATGCTGTAGTGTATACAAGTGAAGTGGTCTGCATCCTTCAATCCCTTGAGTATGTTGCCACTAACAATATTACAGGGGTAGTAATCTTATCGGAATCTTTGTCGGTGCCTACTCTATGCCTTACAGAGCTTTATTCACCACAATGATTTGTATAACACAGTCATTTCCAAGATTAAATTGCTGCTTGCTCCCCTTAACCATAATGGTTTTCAGATTTTTCTTGAACGGGTGAAAGTATATTTGAGCCTCCATGGAGATGAAAAAGTCGACTATCTAGTCAAAGAGGCTGCTACATTAGATGAAATCTTGCCCTTTAAATCAGGTCTGTCTGATCTACTATTCACCTGCAAGCAAAAAGCCAGAACAAAAAACAACTGTATCAAAGCCAGAATTTTATGAAATAATTAGATTTGCAAATATATCCTCTGAAATATTATAAAATAAAACTTTCGCAGTTTTCTAAAAAACACACTAAGCCAAAAACTTCACCTGAATCAAAAATAAGGAAGAATTACGTGGTTCCACTGTATCAAACTATACTTGAAAAATTTAAGGAACAAAGTCAAAAATAAAAATGTTTGGGTTTCGTCAAACGAAGCAAAAATATATTGCCAATTTTCTTTTTGAGATTTTAGGAAGTGAAGAGGAAAAAGGCAAATCGTATCTTTTGACAACAAAAGTTTTGGAAAAAAACCAACCATTCAACTATTGCTGCCTTTCTCAATGACGTCTTTGTGTTTTTTAGTGGCCAGAAGGAACTCGATATTCAGTGTTCAATTAGTTTTCACCGATACAGCACCTTATATGCAGAAGCTACAATTGGATTGCAAGTACTTAGTGTATCCTAAAATGTTACTTGTTTAGCGCATGACTTGCATTGAATAACTGATTCTATCTACTATTATGCAAAGGCCTTAATCTCAGTAAAAGCGTTTTTGTAAAAGCTCCTTCCCTATTAGTTCGTCCAGGGATATTGCAGGTAACGATATATCTTTACCTTCTTCGCATATTGTTACACGATGGGGTAAGTGGATGGAGGCTGCTGTGTATTACGCAGACAATTTTGAAATGAGTAAAAGAATTTTGAATAAGGTTGACTCTACAGAAACTCAAAGCATACAGAAAGCTTTGGATGCCGTAAACAAAAAAGGAATTCCCAAGGATTTAGTTTTTATTTCAAGCAATTACAAGTAGAGAATTTAAACATAAGCTAACAAACAAAGCACATAGAGAGCACTTATTTTTTTATTATAGTATTACACAGTACCCAAAAATGTTTCAAAACAACTGTATTAATGATAGCAAGATCTATTCATTAATAAATCGATATAGCGTAAATGCGCTGCCCTCACTCTAATTCCTTTTTATGAAGTAAAAAAGGTTCGCATACGTCGATTTTCGTTTTTATCAAGCCAGGTCTTTGAGATAACGATTTTATCATCAATTCCAGCCCACTACACATGACAGCTAGCCCTTTTAAATTCTCTTAAATAGCAAGAAAGGTCCAATTTGAAAAGTCTTTAGATTATTTAACTATTCAGCTTGTCCTGAAGGACTACCTGTCATATTTGAAATGAAAGCTTTATATCAAAGTAACTCCTGATTAACTCGAAACTCGACGTATCCAAATATTTTTTTATTTAATTCATACAAAAGGGTTCAAGTAGGAAATAACGCTCACTTAATCCTCGCAACACTTTTACACAAAGCATTTTACTAGTCAATATCTAGTTTTCTAAATGATCCTTCTATATCAAAGAAATCCAGAGAGATTTCCCACGTTTTCACTTGACAGTCTCTCTTGAATCACTCTCAATAACTTTCAATCTTCAGTTTAAGGCCATCTGCAATTGTTAAAAATCTTAAAAATTATTTCTACTGATACGTTTATTACTTACTACCCAATCTAGCTGATGTTCCAGCATTTCGTCGGTATTCTTCTGGAAATGAAGATCTGGGTATATTATCGTAAAGCTTTTCAAGATTGTTCTTGGAATAAGCATATAGCTGTAATTATAGTTTTTAGATATTTTTTTTTAGTTTCTTCTATAATTGAATAGTACCCTATTTTTAAGTTTTTCAGAAAGTAATGACCTGGAAATATCAATAATCACGTGTAAAGCTGAAGAAACGTTTGCAAAATATATGCCTTTGAATCTAGAAGGATAAGCATTTTGTAACACCGATACCAGGACTTTTAAAGCGTAAGGAGTTAGTTGTGTAGCGAATCTGTAAGGTATCTCTTCAAAATCAAATATTATTTCTTGCCCATTAACTATACAGGCGTCGTCATCTAGTCCCACTATTTCTGCAACCATGGTTGCCGTTTTAATAAACTTCATTACTGAAATCTTTTCAGGGTCGGTATACTTCATTTGTATAAGAAAACGCGCTGGCTCAAGTTCACTCGATGCTACCAATCTAGTTGCAATACTGAAACATCTACAATTAATACTGATCATGATCACTTTCTTTATATTAGTCTGCATACCTTCTTTTCAAAAATTCTTGAACGTCCGGCTGAAATGGATCCCTGTCTTCGAAAATTTCTGGTGTGGTTATGGATATTTTGCAAAAGGTAGCATACCTTCGTTTGGCTTGTTGATGGCTGAATTTACAACTCCGAATGTGATTTAAAAACCATTGATCTTCTGTGAAATTATAATGAAAGATTTATTATTAGCAAGATGAAAAATAAAATAAACTTACCCCTTTTAATAGGCGAGAAAGGCTGTTTCGAAATCCATTATTTAAGTTGAAGCACATCTTCATGTATCCGACTGGGTATTCCATTCAGCTTTTTCAGCTTTTTCTTGTAGGTTTTTGGATAGCGGTCTAAGTAGCATAATTTCGCTTCAGTTTCAGTACACAATAAATTACATAAAAATATACTCCTAAAAGATTACTGCAGTACTTAGGTGCGCAATTGCGTGTAAAGCGCGTTTCACATTATACTATTTGTGTCTAGATTCTATTTCGAGTTTCGTTCGAGAAATTTCTAGCCAATTCTAGT
>VTPC01001401.1:0-68655 GCA_011009095.1 Ignelater luminosus | reverse complement strand
GCTAGATCACACCTAATTAGAATTGGTTCGGGATAGTTAAAGGCGATCTTACAGAAAGATGTCATCCTGATATTGGGTTTAAGCAAATCCTTTTTTGACAGCACGGCTTGGCTTAGTGATTAACGTTTTAGGTTCGCAGGTAGGAAGCCTAAGATTCAAATCCCTGCACCCTAAAGTTTTCCATGTTGTGTGCGGTGTATCAACGACCCACGTTTTGATTTGTTGATGTTGATTTCCTTTAAAAAAAAATTATAATAAAATAGAAATGTAGAAAAAATTAAACTAGCTATTAATAGCCTATCCTTGTCTTTGAAACTGTCAGAAACTTAGGGTTTGGTTGATCTTCAGAACAACTTCACTTTTAATGTGCAGTTCTATTTCTTTGTAATGGTAAATAACAAATGTGTCATCATATCATTTTTTGTTTCTAAAAATGCTCGATCTAAAATAATTATGTATAATGACACATCAAAATGTAAAATGTAGACTAATTACGTATATGATAGCCTTGATTTTGTTGCATACATTTGCTAATGCAACTCAGTGAAATTACTTTCTTTACAATGAAGTATTATTTTAATAATGTAATAATTTATTTAAGGTAAGTCAATTTAAACATTCCCTTCGGTTTATTTTCCTAGCTTTTACTGTTTACTAAAATTATTTATTCTAAAATTTTAATAATTATTTGTACATGGAAAATTAATCCAACATAATATTCTTCACTAAAATTAACTTTCTTACATTAAATTTACAAACATCTCAGGGGTAAGTAAATCACTTAGATTTTTCTTATAGAAATTGCAAAATGAAGATGATAAAAGTAAATTTTTGAATTCTAACATGAAATAAAGTCAAACATTGTACAATGAGAACCAAATTATTGTGCAAATAAAATGCTTCATTCTTATTAATTTTCAACAACCTTTAAAATGTTCAAGACTTTACTCTATTTTGCCAACGGGCCAAAAACAAAAACAATATCTTTTATTTTTCTTACTCCTGGTTAATTGCTGAAAATGTCTTAATTCATTTATTTAAAAAAGCAAAATCTCGTTGCATTATTTTCTATAAATTAAATCAATATGAATTATAGCAGCTATAACTTTGATTTTTTTATGTCTTGAAATTATGTAAAATATTCGTTGGGTACACATTTTGTGTTGCAACTCACAAAAAATCAAATAAAATTTTGACAAAATTACAAATGAAAGTTGCAATCATACAACTAGAAACTGATGCAATGTGATGTTATTTGGAGTCACATAAAAATTAGTTTCATTTTTAATTATTCTGAAAGATTCAGGTTGTTCTATTTTAAGAAATTCGAGTGCAATAGCAATGTTTGTTAGTCAATCTTTCAATAAAATGAAACGACACTGATAAAAAAGAAATCTTAAAATTTCGCTTATTAATTCCAGGGCGAATCAAAAAGTTTGAGGAATCTTTGGAACAAACTATTGAATAACGTGAAAACAGTTAGGTCTAGACATCTATGGTTACAAAACTAGGAATAAGAAAAACCCAAAATGTATAGGATGGTGCATTTAAAAAAAAACAAAAGGTCTATATGTTACTTTTATGTAACACCCTGTAGGATTTAAAATAATTATAGAACGTACAGGTAATCATTCAACATCTAACATTTTTGATGTTTCTAAACTATTTTTTGTTCACAAATCGTTGGAACATCCTGTACGAATAAGAAGACCCTTTACTTGCGTTTTATTCTACTGAATTTACAAATTATATCTGTTAACAACACAGATGTAATTACAGTTCAAAAACAAATTTTAAAGTTTTTGAGTTATTTGCACATCGTTTAAAATTGGCTGACATAATTTCATTAGCATTACAACGGTTCCTTTCTCGCAAAACGGAAGCAAACAACCATGAAATGATCACTTCCTAAATCTGTCTTTAGTTGTTTATTCTTACATGAACGGTTCTGAAAGCAAAACCTTTGACAAACCGTGCGTGATTAGGGACCAGAGGATGGTGTTACTTTTAAAGGGGTTGTAAAATAACACCACCTACGCACTAACATTAACATGATCACAGAGACAACAAAAAAACTGTTTTTAACTCGTAAGGGAAACTGTTTTTATAAAACTTTAGGTAGGCTAAAACTCTCAACATTTATAAGCTACGTTTTAAAATAAACCGCAAAGAAACAGATTTTTAGAGGTCCATACATACATGAATGCGCATGAAAGTGTATGAATAAATGATGGATGTTTTCGTTTTTTGTAGAGATTTACGCTGGCAAATACCTATATGGGTATTATGAAAACGCCTACATAAATATTCCAGTTTTTATTATTTGAACTGCCGTTATACGCATTCACTATACAAAATGCAAGGAATTCCTCAAGTAAATACCTTTCGATTGGGGACTAAAATTCTGTATTCAGAAGTTAATTAAGCCTTTGTGCATGCAGAGAGTTAAGTAAAGCTAGTAAAGCAGGATCAACACTAAATTACGTTCAAACGTTCAGCGCTTTGCTAAATACACAAAATAACTCGAAACTTGTTAGGGATATAGGTATCAGTTACCCTTAAGTTTATTAGACTTAGCTAACGAGAAATTCATAACGTGACACAATTTAAAATAATTATACCACTTGCTTGCTACAAAAGCACCAATTCGAAGATTTAATTAAAATCGATTAAGATAGTGCATCATCAGTTAAAATTCTACTCTTTCTAGATTCTCTTAAAAGTGTACAATGTGATTATTGTGATTGTGCCAATGATAGTTTATATCAGCTGCTACATAAAGTCCGAATTTTCGTAAACAGATTCTTCTATTTAAAAAAGAAAGAATTATAAACCTTGTTAATTTCACAATACTAATAATTAGTAATTAATGCAGACGGACCTGTTAATTTATTTGATACAATGCTATTCAATTATCACTTCTAATACATGTTACGAGGAATTATGTAGTTACTATAAGTGAGTCCTTTACACACATATACTTTTCTGAAAGGAAATTACCTACCTTGATTTAATCCTGAATTAATCCGTAGCATTCCCTTTTGATTTTGTGTAGGTAGATAGTAGATTTCATTTGTCAATAATTATCTCCGTTGTGGTATCAAACCCACAAGTACTCCCCGCGATACTTACTATATAACAGCAACGTACAAACATGTGGGATAGACATAAGAACATAGTTTGAGGTGAGGTAAGCGTTTGGCGGTTTCTGTTATGAATTGTCAGTAAATTATGTATGAATGTGGGTGTTTTGTATGTAACGGAAAATGGTAGCGGTAGTGACCGCAGCGGTAAGAGTCTGGAGTAAAATATAAAAATTTGTTCTAACTCTGTGGGAAAGCTGGGGGCTATTAAATGCTTGAGTTTAAATTTAGCAGTCTCTAGTTTAACTTTGTTTTTTTATAATAAAGAAAAAAATTGAACAACATATCTTATTAGTGTCGGGATTGACAAGCAAAAAGCAAGCAGGACAAAAAACAAGAAAACCTAGAAATGTAATTTCTGAGATATAAATTTGACAGTTTTCTTTAGTCAGTAAATCTTTTTTTTTATTACAACGAGATGTTACAGTGTAAAAAGTTTTTGAATCTGAAGTCTAGCTAAAACTAGTACCAGATGAGAGGAAAGATATTACAACTTGTGATGAATTGTTGTAAAATTCAGAAGAGCAAAGACTGTCAAATCCTCGTCCCTTATTGGTCTCTTGTTTGACCGCCAACGCTGACATTTTACGTACGTATTAGTGCTTTAAAATTATCAAAATTAAGAAGAATATTTATTTTGTTTGATATATGTATGTAAAATAAAAGATTTAGAAATTATTTGAACAAACAGTGACTGTTAATAAAAAAAGGGAATAATTAAAATATCTTTTGAACGCCAAACTATTTTGAATTCTTTAGCACTGAAAGATTATCTCGGCCGTAAAACTAAGAAACAAGCACCAAATTGGTGCATTATTATAAACAATGTAAAACAGACATCGAGATTACTACTTGAGGATCAAATTTATCGTTCTTGTTTTGAAACATATGGCAGAAGACTATAACACCATATTTGAATTTGTCTGTCTTCGTTCAAGTACAATTGCTGAGAAAGATATTGATCATAAAAATCTGGAAGCCACTAGATGCGTGGGTTATATAATATAAGTAGACGGTATTGGTACTGGGTTTGGTAAATTTAAAGTATGACATTATTTTGAGTTCCCTTGCCACGTAATAATGCAAAGTGATTTCTTTTATGCAAAAGGTTGCATCAGATTTATTAGTTATATTAGTTTTGAATTTATAGGAAAGATCTTCTATCACATAAGCAACAAGGTCTGTCCCAGCAAACACAATTATATCGTAGCGATATCAGTGCGAGTTTATCTGTGTACGAACTTGTTTAAAGTTACATAGCACACTGCGCACATGTGCGTTATATATAACGCGTAATTTCAGAAACACAGTACGAGTTGCAGCACATCGCGATTACGTACCGATTGTCACATGCCGACGACATCCATCGTGCTTCAGACTAGGTATATGCTTGTTGGTACATCGTCATGATTTTACGTGAATACATCGCTCTAATGTCTACGTTTCAATGTACCTGTTTTGTTTAATTTTAAAAGACTATGTAATATGCTAAATTACGTATTCGTTACGTCAACATTGTAACATTGTTAACACGTAACAAAGAGTATGCCCCATTAATTAATTAAAGTCTGGTCTTTCTACCTCCTTAGAAATTTATCGTCCACGTAAGCCAAAACATTTTTCCAAGCTTCCGACCAATTTATTCTAGTCTATAGAGGTTGCAGAAAGACCAAAATAAATTAGTCAAAAGTTAATACAACATATTGACCTTGCCCAAGTAAGAAAAGTCTCAAGTTATCTGACCGATAAATTTATAAGGAGGTGGAAAGACTAGGCCTTAATCTAGGTGGTGCAGAAATTTCAAAATCTCTTAAATCATTCAAATTTGTTATCAAATAGACCTGTAGTTTAGGAATACTGCCATTCCGTTTTTAAACAAAAGTAAAAATTTAGAATTAAAGTTAAGAAAAGATCAAGGACATACATTGCAAAACGAATAGCCTAGTAACATAACTAATTTGAATGATATTACACAGTACTTTATTTTTGAAGGAAATGCATTAAAAGTAATACTTGGAATAAAAGTTTTATTAAATTTTTTTAAAAAAGAAAAAATACAAAACAATTCCAAAACACATTAATTCGTGTTTGTCTTCTCGTCCCTTTTTAATCTCTGTGCAGCATGGCGTAGTCTCTCGGAACAACATTGCTCAATTTCTTAAAAACAAAAGAATTTATATATGCGAGCTATAAATATTACGACAAAAAGAATACCTTTGTCCGATATTCATCGTCTTGGTTCCAGCCATTCGGAGATTCCCACGTTGACGCAATCACGAATAACCACGAATAACAGCAAATTCGTTGGTCAGAACATTTTTTAAATTCTGGAGATCTTGTCATTATAGCCAACTCCACCGATCTGACATAAAAAGAGTTTCTAGAAAAAAAAGAAAACGAATGAACAAAAATAATTATGTGTAACAAACAAATCCGCATGTTCTTTATTTAATTTTCTAATTCTCCAAAACTTCCTTTTGTATCTATTGGCAGCATTTGCTCTACCTCTGATCTTTGATTGATTGATTAATCGTAATATCAGAATTTAAAATTTTAGTATCGCTAAAACTGTGTTGCTATTATTGTCATTGATGCTTTTACTACTGGTCAAAGTTTCTTTCATAGTAGTATTGTTTTCAATTTTGTCAAAGATTTTATTATGGTTGTTATTTTTATTATTGAATAATTGTAATTTATGTTTTGTTTTTATAATATTTTTGTACTGCCCTAATCTACGGTACTTTTGTCTAGTTGATAAAGTACTAAACAGTTTTTACTTTATTCTTTTAGACATTTCGCTTACAGTAAATTGTTATCTTTAAAAATACAACAATCAGTACAAGTACTACATATTACTAATTTAAACTTGCCTATTAACGACACTAAACCAGACAAATTTGCACAATAACTGTGGAACACTGTGGAATGACGTTACTCGAACCGCAAGAAGGCAGGGAACCAAATCAGTAATGTTCTTTGTAGAATTTACTGTTTAGAGGCAGACAGGCTAAATACTTTTATTACATTCTTAGAAAGGACCATGTCCCTCTCTTTCTCATTTGTAAAGTAAACACAAAATTTTCCTAAAAACGTCTAAGAAGGAAGTCATAAATTTCGTTTGAAACCCCTTTCACATTGACAGGTGAATCAGGCAAAATAACGGGATTTTATTCACTATTATTTGAATTCTTTGTACCTGACTTTAAATAAGGAAATATTGATTTTTTCCGCTTTACTGCTTGTTTATAAGTCGTTCAATAGATTATGTAGTAAAGTTTCACTTCAGAATAAGTACATTGTATAAAAACTTATTATTATTTATCACCTTGGAATGGTCCCTACCTGGTCAGGTGCTTTTGTGCGGGGTACAATCTGTAAAAGATCCATTTCACTGTGTGATTTTTATATAGAAAATACTATAGTTACATAAATATTGCTGTGGTTTTTGGCCATACAGCAAAATCAAGTAAAATTTTAAAGATAGAAATTGCCCAAAAAGTTATGGAAATAAGAAGTTATTTTTATGTTAATTTTGTTTATCACTGTATATTTTAAGACTTAATTTATGTTAGAATTTAACACTATTTTAATATCATCTATATTATTTTATGCCATAAACATGTAGGAAAAAGCATAAGAGATTTAATTGCAAAAATTAAAAATGACTTCAGATTAGTATTTTTGTGAGTATTCCTGAAGAAAAGAACTTTAAAAAGTCTGGATCGCGGTTGCTGTGAAATTTTAGTCACGTCTGAGATTATATTCTACAATAAATTTTTTTATAAAGTTATAACCTTATAAGAAACGTCATTATAAAAAATTGAATGTAGAATATAAAAATATCATTATTTCAGACATGTATAAGAAATTATTTACCAAGAATTAGCGCATAAAGATTTGAAAACGTAACGTCAGTTGGGCGACCAGTGTTCTAAATAGTTAAGATCTTCTATAGATCAAGTATATGTAAAATAAGTATTATTGTTACGTCATTAACATTTATGATATAAGTATATGCAGAAGTATGTTACAAATACAGCGTATACCCTACATCTACCAGATTTGATTGCAATTACGCCTTTGCAATGTCATAGCATTGTCGTCTACCTGATGTCTTCGAAATTACGCGCTGCCGACGTAGTTTGAGTAATCCTTTGCGATGTCGTAGTCTTGACGTCCCAGCTACACTTTATACCTGATATCTACCTGATGTGATTGAAATTACGCGCTGGCGATGTAACTTGAGTACTCCTTTGCGATGTCACAGTATTGACGTACCAGCTACATCGATAAGATGTAATCGAGAGATGTAGTGCTCGTTCTTTCGTTGGTATGTACCTGTTACATTAATGTCACACCTGTGTTTACTGGGGTGTTTGATGCATTACAACGTAACCTAGCATTACAATAATAGTTATTGCTTAAATTAAGGCTCGTTTAGTCTTAACCCACTAAACTTAGAAGGTGGCCTTAAGCGTGAGAAGGAGGTTACAATCATAATAAAAAGCTAGAAGTAGAGTCAAGACGTATATCAATATACAAAACAGAAAGATAAAGAAATTCAAAGTTGATACATAATGTAAATACAAAATACCCAAAACCCTAAGTATTGCATACAATGAACCTTAAATTAAATAAATTAAAAAAGAAGATTACAACAAAGTAAACTGCAGCAATTACATAATTGTAGAAATGTAAAGATATAAATAAACACAATGAAAGTTGCAGTAGTTGATTTAACATTTAAAGATTAATGAACTTTTAACAGCAAATAAAATAATTCAAAATATTACTTTATCTCATTTAAGAAAAATTTTGAAAGTTAATAATAAAATTCAGAAACAATAATGAATATTAAACAAATCTAGTTTCAGCTAGAGAAGGAAACCCGGATAAGAAATTAAGTACTTTTTGATATTTATGCAAGATAGATCATTCAATTTCTAGAATATTGTTTTCAGGAAAGAGAACTGAGGATCTGGATCATCAATCATAGTTAAATTTAATACCTGCGCATTGAACTTGTTTGTCCTTACAGCAATGTGCGTTTCAATCTAATTCAAGACAAGTCATATTTGTTCTCTTTACTTTATTGTTTTGTTAGCAAATAACTATTGCAATTAAAATTTTCTGAGGAAACAAAATAAGTAATTTTATTTAACAAAAAAAGTCGCAGAACATATCAAAGCATAGTTGCGTTTCTAATTGATGAATTGCTCTTTAAAGATATTAAAACTATTTCCGCTGTGTAAACGAAGGCATTTGTTTGAAACTGATATTTGGTTAGAAACTTAAATCCCAATTCTGTCTAAATAGTATGAGTTTGAGAGGTAAGAAACTTTTAAAAACTTTAATTGCCTGTAGCTGTCTTTTAGTTAACTGTTTAGAATAGAAGAAGAAGGATACTAATAAAAAAAATGACAAACTTAAATTACTTACCTTACTTAAACTAAAAAATTGTTTTATGACGTAAATAAACCAATATCGAGTACAATATTAAGTGTACATGAACTTTGATAAAACCTATCTTACTGAAAATTTCTGTATAATATTCAACGCTATTTGCGATTCAGACCGCTTTGTGCCATAAACTGTCAAGCAACCCGCAGAGACGGAAATAACGTACTCCTACCTGTAAACTCAAAATCAATATATGTTGTTAAAGGACCAAAACGGTTCTATGTGTTATAGAACAGAAGTTAGATTATTATTTATTTATTCGCTATTCCCACATTTTCGAAGTTTATTATATTACGCGCCATAAGAGTGAAGTACGAAATTGGCTATACATAATAAAACACACATTAATCTTCTAAACTGGGTTGCAGCATTTTTACATAAACATATGATTTAAATAAATGTCGTTACAATGTTATATAGCAGCATACATCAAAAAGGACATTTTATGTTTCAGACCATATGTAATATATAGGCTTTTTATACGTTACTAAATTTAAATACGTAATAAATAAACAAGCCATGAATTTCATTGAAACTCAGGTTAGGTAATTTAAAATGCAAACTGCAAAATTCCTTTTATAAGCTCACTGTCAAAACAAGGTTAAAACCTTCTCAATAGAATCAGAACTAGAGGCTATATAGCTAGCATCTTTCTTAATAGAAAGGCATTAGTTTGTCAAAGTCATTCCCTATTAAGACAGAATAGTACATATGGCTTACAACCTAAAAACATCCAAAACAATTACATTATGTTACACCTTGAGTCAGTTTTGGAGACTCTTTACACGCAGCGTTGTCATAAAATTCCGCAAGTAAACAAATTAGTGATTGTTTTCACTATTCTTTTCGTCGTTTCAGACAGTATACCTATAAAAGCATTTTGTGGGAAATTTTTTATTCGAGTATCCTTCCACGTAAAAAACTTACTTTAAAGCAAATACAAACAGTTAAATTAATCTTTTTAATCTTCTTATATTTTTTATCAAACTCAAATGAAATTTGGAAATGTTTTAATGTTGTCAAAAGGCATTAGTTTGCAATAGTTCCATCAGCAACGGATAAAAATGATTAGTGTCTGCTTCTACCATATCCACCACCTTCTTCAGACAGGGAATTGTGCTAACCATTTATAGCATAAAGATAGTTTTGATAAATCTATAAAATGTTATTTCTCCGTTCTCTTAGAGTTACTAATACACGATTTGGTTAAGTTCTTAGCGCTACTTCCAAAAACTAAACTTCTTTACAAAAGCAGCTCGTAAAACAAAAATATAACAATCTTATAAAGAATAACACTTCACTGAGACCAATAGATTAAATTAAGTCTGTCTCTTAGACACGACAACCCTATTTATATCGAAGCAGAAGCTATTTCTATGCAGAAATGCATACACTCTTGTATGTTGCAGCTGTAGATGTGTAACCTACTTTAATCTAATTCATAAGAAGTAACTTTTATAAAATGTGTCAAAAGATAAACAAAACATATTTCTTTTTATCATTAAAAATTGTCTAAAATCTTCTCTAAGTTAACAATTTAAAATGGTTTCTAATATTGCTTACAATATTTTAATGAACAAAATACGTCATCCCATAATACTATCTAGTATTGAAAATTTCTCAAATTTTATTAGTTTAACTCAAATGCTTAAAAGGAATAAACAGTTTTCTGTTCCCACTACTAAACAATCTACATGCAGTTTCGTTTGCTTTACTATCTTTTTATTTTTTTTAGTCACTTCTTCTATACTAAGTTGCCTGCTTTCTTCTTTCCGGAATATATGCAGTGGTTACTGACTACTTTCAAAACTACTACCGCTTTGATTTCTTGCGCAACAACCATGCTATTTCTTCACAACACAAAATGTATCTAGACTCTTTCTCAAAATTATGTAATTGTTCCTGTAGACAACTTAATGACGTTTGGTGCAAGATTTTTTTCTGCCCCATTTAATCTCATAAATAGTCACGATGGTGTCAGATTAAAATTATCCATTATTTTAAAACAGTTAGAAATACAATTTGCTATACTCTTTCAATTCTTTTGTTCGAATAATGGTTTGAACGAATGTTATATTTATCCTAGAAATTAAACAAAACATCTCTAATTTCTAAAGTAAGGAATATCCCCTATACATTGTTTTTAATATCTTTTATTTCTTTATTAATTAATTAATACCAACCTGTAACACAACATAATGGTAGTTGTGCAAAGCATAACCAGTAACAAGCAAATCTGTTTGCTGCCCATTAAGAAAATTGTTAAAGCAAATGAAAGTAAAAATCCTAGTATCGGATATTGATAATCAAAGAAGTAAAGAAATCACGTTAGTGATGCCCAAGGAAGTTGCTATCGAAATCAACACCAACATAATTCGACCTCATCAAGGAAAAACAACTAAAACACCTTTTCAGAAAAGGTATAGTCAAACTAACCTGCTTAATTAATGCCTCCAAACAAAGTTTGGATATTACTACTCTCAAATGTTTCAGAATTGTTCGAGAAACTTGTTATCAAAAGCCTCAAAACTATAATTTAGAATTAAAAATTAATACTAACCTATAATTCCTAGCATTTGATAAAGTGTGGCACAAAGACCTAATTAAGCTAAACAAAATGTTACTCAAAAAAATTTCTTGCAATTATAATACATCTTACATTTTTGATAGATTGTTCAGAGCAAACCAAGAACATGATTATTTCGAACTTACAGTAGGATTGTTTAGTAATTTTCTTTTATTCCAGAAGTATGTGTCATAAATAATCAAAATTCAAAATATTAAATTTTTTGGATAACTTTTCTAGCAGGTCTAAATAAATTAAAAACTTGCTGCAATTCGGATAAATGCCGAGTTCAGAATGACTTCACGAAGCCCTATGTTAGTCAGCTTGCTGATTGAATACAGTCTTAAAATACAAAAATGTTACAATTTTGAGCATAGAGCATTGTTGTTGATTATATTTTATAATTTTATATTATATCACAATCTTCTTTATACAATTAATTTTATATAAGTATCTTAGTTATATTATGATTTATAATAATCTTTAAATTTCCGTACAAACTAAATTGACGAATATTCTTCTACTGTTTCGAAATATAGTAAAACAGTCCGCAATTATTATTAAAACGTAGGTTTTGTGTAAATTGCCGAAATTCTTCTTTAATAATAAATATTCACTAAGTCATTTTTTCAAATTAACAACTATTCATTTGTCTTATCAAAGGTAAAGATCAAAGAAATACTGCCGTGATAATCTGCAATACTTCAGTTATTGTATAGGACGTATATTCTGCATCGCTATACTTATCCTATTAAAGAAATTAAAGCTGGAGTACCACAAGACAGTTTTTCTATTGATCTTGTAGCTGCTCTATATTTGTGAAATCTTACAAGTTGAAAATGCAATGCTAACGATCTTTGCAAACGGTACGGCCATAATGGCAATAAGAGACAACGTTGAAGATGTCACGACCAATCTACGAAGAGCCATCATTTGACGGACAAAATAATGTAAAATAAAACTGAATGAATAGAAATCAGTTTAGGTCAACAATACCTACAAAACCATGAAGAATCAGCTACCAATAATTATCAACGATAACATTATCCCTTGTATAAACTAAATATTTAGGCATGATATTAGATGTTAAAATAAGACGGGAGGTATGTCAAAAACGGCCAAAAAAACGGGAAGAACTGTATATAAAATATTGCAAAATGTATTGGTTTTTGGGGAGAAATTCTTAACTGTCAATACGTAACAAACCGATTTAGATGTATGGCATTCAGCTTTGAGGTTGTGTCAAACGTGCCATATTAGGAGAATTCAGACTTTTAAAAATAAAGTGCTAGTGGCATCCATTGATACCTTAGAATAATGGATGTTGCTAATGAGAACAAACGCTTTGCCACTAAAAAATTTGAAACAAGACAATAAAACCATAACATAGAGCAGATCCGTAAAAGAAGACTAAACCGTTTGAGCTGGTGTTGTGCAATGTTAAAATCAGGGTTTAAGTGTGCGAATAGTGCAACAACGAAAGAAAAACTTTAAAACACCGAAGAACAAACTTTAATATTTAATCTCTAGCATAAGATTTGCTAGTTAGAATTTAGTTTATGGTTAGTCTATTAGACTAGCTTCAATGCTCAAGGTACCCTTAGGCACCCCAAAGATTACAGAATAAGCGGAGATAGAATCCATCCTTGTCTCACACCTCTTTGGATGGTAACTACTTCTGTTGTTCTTTCTCCTACACGTACACAAGCTTTCTGCCTCCAGTATAGATTTGTTATGAAGAAAAAGTCCTTATCGTCTATTACTGTCGTTTTAAGCACTGCTATCATTTTATTATGCTTGACCTTATCGAAGGCTTTCTCGAAGTCAACAAACCTCAAAAACACGTCGCAGTTAACATCTCTGCATCTCTGTTCTAAGACTTGTATTCTAAATAATGCCTTTCTGGTACATAGCTCTTTACGGAATCCGAATTGTGTCTCCCTGATTTCTTCTTCTATTTTTTATATATTCTTGCATGAATGACACACAAAAGCAACTTCAGGACATTGCTCATCAAGCTGATTGTACGGTATTTGTTACATTTTTTTTGCGTTAGGTTTCTCCGGAATTGTGACAAATACTGATTTTAACCAATCTGATGGTATAATGCTCTTGTCATATATAGCATTAAACAATTCTACCATCACTCGTATACCATTTTCTTCCAATAACCTTAGCACATCAGTCGGAACTTTGTCGGGGCCTGTAGCTTTTCTGGTTTTTGTTCTTCTGAGAGCGTTTTCAAATTCTTCTTTTGTTATAGGAATTACTTCTTTTATATTTATTAGAAAATATTTTTTAAACTAAAAAGTTTAGTTTCTCAGTAGATCAGAGAAAATAATACTGCCGCAGAAAAGTTATTTCAAAAGTACATAACATTTTTAAAAACATAAATGCAAGTTTTTAAACACAAGTTTAACTTTAGTAAAGATTTTGCATTAGTTTTCTCAACAATCTTATACTTGTTATTATTTTTTCTTCTTGTAGTTCTGAGGGAGAAATATATCACTTGTTGTTTGGTATAATAAATTTACAGTGACACAAATGTCGTATGCCAGCTTTAACTGTTAAAAACGCTTATATTATTTATATTTAATCTTATCAACTAGCAAAGTTGGTTAAAGTTCTATAATCTTTGGGTAGACAGCTTAGCGTAAGCAGGAAGTAGAATTATCTAAGAAGCCACCCACCACCTTAATAAGTAATTTCTACTTTTTTATTTATTTTTCAATAAATCGAATGCATTTATAAAAATTTCTTATAACCAGGAGTAGATATTTCAATTCAAACGAACTTTTAATTATAGGGTTCTTTGTTTCTTCAATCTGTTGCTTTTTGCCGATCTGTTTAGATTATGGTTATTACATTGTAGTTGTGTTAAATTCATTGATGTTATTTATTATGAAAATTTGAATTACATTTTGCGTTTTTAGTTTTGGCTGTTGCTGATAACACTTTGTTTGTAAACAAGATAGCTATCTTCTTCAGAAATCAAATATAAATTAACTCAAAGACTTAACTCTGAATCATGAAGTTTACCAACTGTATCTATAAGTAACATCTTTATCTTGCTAACTCACAACTACCAAACAACAATTCTGGCCTAATCAATACAAAAAGAATATAAATCAAATGTTAAGTTAAATTAAAATTTCTGATGCTTTAGATTCACATGTCTAAATGGAGTTACAAATTAGACTTTTAGCGTGAATACCTGTCTCATTCAAAAGCTTATTTTTCTGCTCTACTTTTGCTAACAAGATAATCTACTTAAAGAAACCAAGTTTCTTGTTTTGTTAATAAAAAATCTAGTTTAATGTAATTAGACTGGTAAGTGAAGTTTGCAATTTTCGTAAACTGGCAAAGAAAACGAACAGAAAGAAAAAGCCACCAAATAAACGAAAACAGTCAAACTAATTGTTTTTAATTTATTTACATTAAGAATAATGTTTTTTCCGTTCTTTAACCTTAAGGTGTGTTTTTTTCAATTATTAAGGTATTTTAAAAAAATTACCACATGCTATCAAGAACATCTCTTAGTTTCGACATTGCTATTCACATGAACATTTTTTAATGTTGCTATATCTTCCAATGACGTTCTCCTTCATTTTGGTATAATTCTTCTTTAGTTTTTTTTATCTATATAGCTCTACATATAAATAAAAGACAGTTAGTACATCAAAGGTATCTTATTCGACAAAGTTTGTGTTTCTGAGTTTGCAGTCCTTTAAATGAAAAAACGAACATTTCAAAATGTTAATTCTACATAGGAATCCTCTCTTACTGAAACCGTATTTGTGGAAATAAATCAGTAAAATGTACTTTAGATAAGTGCATTATAGCACTTATGGGTTAAACTTAGTTACGAGCACAACGAAATCGTCAATTCAATTAAGACTTACCACAAAGCTAATGCCGCAGCAAATGCCATTCCTATGCAGTTATTTGGGTGACAACAAATGTAACGCTGAATGTAGCACATTACACAGACGGTCCGACCGTAAATAGCACTAAAATAAATAGGAAGAATTTAGTTGATTGTCGGTCTTAAAAAATGTAGTTAAAATTTGTATTTTTGTAAGATGATATATTTGTCTTTAAAATTGAAAGCCAAATTAAAGGAAGCTACTTTAATTTGTAAAACAAAGATTAAGAAGAAATGAGTAATCTGTCGTTAAAACTTTCTTTCCGAAGGGTCTTTAAAACACTGCTAATTTAAATAAAGTAAAAATAGATTAGACAAAATTACTTCAAGATGGGGTTTCCTCAAAATCTACAAAAGAAAGTCTTTGCACTATACTTACAAATGGAGATTGTATTGAAATAAAGTTTCCTTTAAATAATAGAGAATTTAGAATTGTAAAGTGAATATTTGCTATTTGTATTTTTGAGGGATTGCTATTAAATATATAAATTCAATAATAAAATCTGTTCACCGTTTTTCACTGTAACTCTCAGGGCTTATTAAATTACAAAAACCATGAAACCGTAAATGTTTTTATGGAAACCAATTGACTGATCGAATAAAACCTTTAAAACAATTTTAATAAAATTTACAGCACAAAAGATCTTTTAAAATTCATCAAAAAAACATTGTGCGTATCAGAATCGGAAAGAGAACGGAAATTAAACATTCCGTTTTGGTGGCAACGTATAATATTCAGGGAATATGTTTTTATGTTGCACATCTCATACTTTTTGAGCTTTAATTTTATTTATTCTGCATAAGATGTATATTAAGATAAAACGAATTTAAATTTTGTACAGATTTTTCTACATACATTCCATTAAAATGCGTAAGTTGCTTCTTTGTCTCATTAAGTAAATTATAATTACATGACTTTTTTTTCATACGTTATTCAATTAGCCATTTTGTATCCGGTAGACTTTTATAGTACAGAAAGTATTTACTGAAGAAGAATAAATTTTATTTGGCGCTTTTATTAATTTGGGAATTCAAAATGATCCTTTGGCAGTTTGAGCAATGAGCATTGATGCGAGTCTGTTATTTATAGGTTAACCGTGTTTTCAGTTCATGAAAGAATTTCTTCGCTTCTCTTTGCATGACAAGATTCACCTGTGGCAGATCCTGCTATATCTCCATCGTCTTAGTAGGAATTGTCTTTATGGCCTCTATTCTTCCTAGACCAGGGGACTGAGATTCTTCACATAACATTAAGCATTTAATGAACCAATAATTTGATGCGTTAAAAAGTCCGCATTCTTCGACTTTCTTCAGAAGCAGGATTAATTTTCTTCTCGGCCTTTCTTACACGTTAAAACCAATATCTACGTGATTAAAGATACCATAATCCAGATTATCGTCATTTTCTTTTGAATGTATATCAGGTAGATTATTGTCAATATACATATAATGTAGAATCATGCATGTTTTTTCTGGTGCATAACACAATATTCTATGTTTGAGTAGACATCGGAATCGCAGCTTCAGAACACCGTCACATCTTTCTATTAAAGAACGCACCCTTGTTGGTTTGCGGTTGTAAGCTTCTTTTTGTTTACCAGGAACAAGATTTTGTAATGGTATTTGCAAATAAGTTCTTAGGAGATATTCTGAATCTCCTAAAGGGAAATAAGCATTATGTCCTTGTTGGTGAGTTGTTGGTGTTGCAATAATGTGGAAACGTTGCTGTTATTCCACATAGACGCATCGTTGGTACTTTCTGGATAACGGATAGAAACACTAATAATTTTTAATCTAGCATCACTTAATTGAGTATTTATAGAATGATACTTTTCTTGGTTTATATACAAAGAATATAATAGATCATTTATTTTTGGGAGACAAATTGCAATATGCTTACAATCAACGTAGCCAATGATGCTAGGAAAACTATGAAGGTGTGCAAATTTACTTTGTTTTTCTTATAATTCCTGAGAGTTTCTCAGGAAATAGACGTAATTATTAAACATTCCCGGGCTGTTCAATGCCTCTGTGACCTCTGCAATAACTTTATTAACAAATGGTTGACTTTTTACAGAATTAAAGTTCTACCCTACTGGACACTGATAACTGCCAGAAGCATAGAAGTTCAGTGCTATCAGTACTTTAGTACGCAATGGTATTCCTAACGTAAAGAATCTTTTGCTGCTCTAAATGTCTTTGCTGTCTCGGATTTTGCGATCATCAGCAAATTTGCAGTTCTCTCAAATCCAACCATTATCCAAACAAATCACAAAATCAACAGGTCGGTATAGAAAACCCAAATAACAAACAGTTTATTAAGAGTATGCATCTACCAAATAAAGATAGGAAAAATGGTCCAAAAACAACATTAATTAGGACACTTCTTACCCACCCTAAATAAGTTCAACTAAATTATTAATTCGTCAAATAATATCGCGCATTCGAGAGTTTACTTTCTCATGTATCATTCTAAAAGTGACCAACTTAGAGCACCAAATCAAATTAGTGTGACCGGAGAATTGCAGCCAAGTTTTTAAGTCTAGCTTGTTTTGATTGTGGTGTTTGCAGAGCTTGGATTGCCACACCAAGGCTGCATATGTCAAAACCTCTAGATTCTTCTATTGATTCATCTTATCATCATCAAGATGCTTAACACCGGTTTTGTTAATCTGGCAATGTGTTGGTTCTAGGATATTTTGGAGTCTAAAATCATTTCAAAATACTTTACCTTCCCTGACACTGTTAATGCTTTCCCATGTGGAGTTACTGGACTTATTCTTCTAATTTCTTTGATTTGTAATTTCTGTGGATTAATCGAAAAATTTCTGCTTACTGTCTACTCTAATGCTTTATTCTGTTTACTCTGTACTATGATGGTAATATTGTCAGCCCAGCTTATAGTGTAAAGTTATTGCTTTCAAAAATAGTGGTTTTTAATAAAACAGAGCTGCATCTCCCAACAGTGACTGAGGTCGTAGAGGTTTTTTGTTTTGAGATTGCATACCTATAGGTATCTATTGTGCATTTCTTAATTATTAATATTTGTTGTCAACCATATTAAAATTAGTCTTCGTCTATAAAGGGTGGGGGAAACAGTAAAGCTATAGTAAGTAGTAGCTGTGCATACCATAAAATAATACTGTTGTATACAACTTTTAGGCTAAATTTTTAAATTTTTACACAAATTATATTTTCAGTTCAAATTAAGTTAATATGAATCTAGACGTAATATATTTATGACAACATTATTTCTTTGAATGTAATTTTTTTATAAATTAAATTTGTAAAATTGCAGAAGGCGTAAATACTTCTCTTATTTTTCAATTCCGCCGCCAGTACTCTTTATGTGATTGAATTTGATATAATTTGTAATACACAATAAATTTTTAATGCATAGTTAAGATATAATTGTTTAGATAAACTATTTCTGCTTATTTACAACAGCAACGAATAGAACTTTTCAGGTATAAACAAAACCTCGAAAACGATAGGAACTGTAATTAATTAGCAGAGCGATCAAATACTTGTCAGTAGGTATGTGTAAATCATTAACGTTCTATTATGAGTAGGATGCGACAAATATGCATACAATGGTTAGCATTCCTGAGAATTTATGTCATGTAGCTGATAGTATGTAGATACAAACATGTTGTCAGATTACACCCTCGCTTCCATTCCGATAATAAAATAAGACATTGACATTCAGTGACTTTAAAGACAGGCAGTTTCTTAATTAAGAGTTGTTTCTAAGATTAACTTTTTTTCGGTATAATAAGAAAACATAAAAATGATGGACTTTGATACCATTAAATAGTAGGGAGTGATTAATCTCTAAGTATTAATTGCAGTAGAACACCCGACTAAATAGTACTAGCAGAAGCTATGCACAAAATGTATCTAATCGATTAATTCACATTCGATATATGAGTAGCGTGGATCAAAATATTCAACACATCTTTATTTTCTATCCGCAGAACGCAGCATTAAGCCAGTGAAAAGCGCACTTAAATCCATAAATCTGTCTTTAAAGCCCTTTAATACCAAAACGGTATAGAATATCAAGAAATTTCTCCCCTTTGTCACGTAGTGCAATAACAGCTTTTTCTATTTCCAATTTTTTCTCCCCACTCTTTAAAATTACCCTACAAGAAAAAGGAAATTCTCATGTTCTTATCCTTCATGAAAATACTATGTTTTGAATTTTAACTTTGTTTCATTATGTTGCAGAATTCTATTAAACTAAATATTCGGTATTTAATAATATAGCTGTCAATTGAATGAAGGACTGTACAACAGTACTGCTGTATTTCCTTCTACGTGCCAATTTGACCCAATTATAGTATATGATGTGGTTGTTTGGAGACACAACAGCGATTTTATTCTATTCGGTGTTTAGTATAATTGATTTGTGTATTGGTGTTTATGTTTCTAATAGCGTAGAAATACAAAATTATGCAAAATGAGTAATTTAATTTTTAAATGTCTGACTTTGTGAGATCATGTGTTATGTCTTTAGCAATCTTAGAATGTTAGTAGTGGTGGTGTTGCCAGCGAATTGTTTGAGGAAGCCTAAAGAAAAAATGGTAGCGCTTTTAGCTTGTTTGAGAAACAGTTTTGTAGTAGAACGCGTTCAAGTAAGTTTGACCAATGTAATAAGCTTTGCCCTAAGAAATCTAATTATTTGAAATCAATGTAAAAGCACCTCTTATATAACTAACAACGATAAATGCTTTTTAGGAAAAAATCACAAAGCTAAGCATCCCTATGGATTTTTCAAAACCTTAGTCAAAATTACCAATGTTGTAAGTTTTACTAGAAAAACTCTTATGTCACAAAACTAGCTCAAAAAGAAATCTCATACTTTTTTTGTTTGCATCAGTAACTTTGCTTAGGGTGGTAGTAATTAGATTAGACAATCATCATTGCTAAAGATCTAATATTTAATAAAAATTACGAGTTGCACCCCAGAAGTTCTAAGGTCATTCTATTCTTGAAAATATCTTCCATAAACTTGTATTTTATGAGCAGACGAATAAGACTCTTAGCCCTTTCAGTCCCAAATTAATTTCTTCTATATAAAAATTTTTTACTCACTTTAATTACATTACGTTTGGTCTAACTATCACAAAAAATTTGATATTTTGATTTTTTATATTTTTTTTGTGGAGAATATTGAATGTACATTATAATGTACATGAGGATTCAAAAAAACAATTTTTATAGATAATGAAACATAAGATACACCACAGATTATATTTATTCTTTACATTAAAAATCTTTTTTACACAAAAAATATAGTACAGAGATCATCAGGCTCTATGAAAAAGTTTAAAACAGTTGCGTTGTTTTACAAAACAAAGGTGGACATTGCATTTGTCGCAATAAATGTGTGTTCGTTTGTTGCACTTTTTATATTTACAACGAGTTGCCTCTTTATTGTTATCAAATGCCGGCATATGATCTGTATTGTCAGTCTGTATCTCAATTAGTGGTCTAACCTCTGTGATCCTTTTGTTTTTACTTGGTTGGACGACCTCGCTTTTTGGAATTGACTAGTTTGCCCACACGAATAAGTGCTTCCCCTATTCGCATCTTGAAATGCAAAAGATCTAATACATCTTTAGTAGGAACATTGATTCCTTCTGCATCGCGCTTGTATTCAAGCCAGCTGTTTACACATGCAAAGTCCACGGCATGGAAAAACATACGTAGTGTCCATTTTTTATTTTATAGGAATATTCTGTATGTACTTAGTAGTTGATCGAGCTTGTCAACCCCTCCCATGCTACGATTGTACAATTTTACAACTTCAGGTCGTTTAACCTGTACATACTTCTTTTTCTTTTTATCCCATCTTTGAACTTCATCTTCAACACCAATTCCCACAAAGTTAGATCCTAAAGTCACCGATCTATTATCAACCCATTTACATAACACTACTTTTTCATCTTTGCTGACTACTTCTTCACTATATCCTCTATTCTTTTTGCGAGCTTCCTTATCAGAAATGAAGGGTGGATTTCTAAATCTACATACACGAATTGTACCAGCTGCATATATATTTTTATCTTTTAGTATTTCAAGTAAACTATAGCTACTGAAATAATTATCGAAAAAAGGCTGCTGTGTTTAGGAACCCTTGGTAAAGCCAAATGAAGAACAATACTTGAACTTAGTCCAAAGTTTTTAAGATTACTAGGATCCAACTCGGTTGATTCTCCCTAATAGATAATAAAGTCATAGGCCAAACCGCTTTGTCCGCAGAGTACAAAGATCTTTATACCCCATGGGGAGGGCTTTCCCTTTACATATTGTTTAATAGTTAGGCGTCCCCGAAAAGGAACTATCTGCTCGTCAACGCAGAAATTAGCTTCTGTTCTCAACTCTAAACATCGTTTCCGAATGCTATCGAATAAGGGTCTTACTTTGAAAAGTTTGTCTCTGCAGTCATTTGGTTTCTCAAGGTTATTTACTGTATGAATGCATGTTCTTAGTTGAAAAAATCTATTTCTAGTCATTGTACTTACAAATAAATCGATATATAGTGCCCTGTCCCAATACATTCTTATTCTCGGAAATTGCAAACACGACATAATAATGTGGAGCCCAAAGAAGTTTTTGATTTCATCCTTAGTAGTGTTTTTAAAAGATGTTGAGCCTTGCTGTAAAGTATAGATATTAGTCATGCTTAATATGTTTGCAAAGATTTCATCAGGTAAATATCTATAGAAATATTCAATTGGATTTAAAAGTACAATTTCATTTTCCTTCTCATTACATCCTGAATTAAAAGTCAGTTCTCTCTGAAAATATGCTTTCTTATTCCAGCCAACATCTCTAAGTTTAGTAGAACTAAAAATTACATTTGAGTCAATTTCTACTTCTCCGTTGTCCAAGTTCTCTTGCTGTTCATTTATATCTTCGTTTTCTAAAAAATCTTCTCCTTCCGGTTCTTGATTCTCTGGATTTTCGTTTTCATTTTCTAAATAGTTTTCTTCTTTGTAAGTTATCCTATCAGCGCCTACTCTAATGTTTTTTCGTGTATACACATCAATTTCTACATTACTTTCATCGCTGGAATATCCTTCCAGATCTGAAGAACATTCGATGCGATTTAGGACATCTTCACACGCTTTGTCTAGTTGTTTATCGTCCTACAAATAATCCAAAAGAGCTTCTGCATCTGCAGGATCATCGGGATCGTAGCAAGCTAAAATTATAATGTGTTAGTCCTGATGTACATTACAATGTACATAACAAAGAAAGCAGAAACAGTGCATCAAACCCTATGTACATTATACTGTACAACAGTCAAAAAGAGGCTACATAACTTAAATAACCTAATTTTTACCTGAAACTCATGCATAAATACATTCTACAAATCTTTAGCAATAAAATAAGAATGCAAATATAATTTTCTTTAGACTAAACATGCAAAAAAATTAATATTCTTACTTACATTTTACCAGTCGTGTAGAGTCAGCCATGACACTCAAACTTTGAAACTGTGTATTTAACCGAATGTACACTAGGTGGCAACTAATACATATCTAGTCGCTTAAAAACATGTTCATTGTGATGTACATTAAGTTTCAACAAAAGATTATTAACTTTATTGGATAAAAAACGTGTCTTAATTGTATGTACATTACAATGATCACTGGGACTGAAAGGGTTAGACACATTTCTATAACATTTATCTATTGACAGTGAACTACGTTTTTGTTTAGATGTACGTGTTTTTTGTTACCCGTGTCGTTCAAACCAGAGCGGTTTTTTTTATATTGATTTTACAAGGTTACTTTAGAATCGTATTCTACATCAAAAATAAGAAAAACGTGTACTTTTAGTTTTTTGATATCACCTCGGAAACTTGGTCAAAATGGCCACCAAAATTTGAAAAAAGTAACAAAACAGGAGTTCGTTATGGTTATGCTTTGCATTTCTAGATGTTTTAATTTAATTTTATTCTGTCAAACAAAAACTGTGAGAAAAATTTTATTGGGAAATAAATATTGTATGTTCATTATACTCGTATATGTAAGTATATTGCGTTTTTATTCCATTTATTCTTGCTTATCCGAATGCCATAAGCTGAGTCAGCATTGTGGAGCTTTAAAGTTTTAGGTAACTGGCAAATAATATTAAATCAATATACATTGAAGCGTACCGAGTTATTCAATCTATGTTGTTAAAATAGATTAAAAACAGCATGGGACTTGCAGCTCGACCAACCTCAGAAAAGCCCCGAGTGAGCGTGTACGGGGGAGCTACATGTTGACCAAGTACACTCACATCCAAAAATCTTTCGGCGGGTTTAAATGAAACTAACCACCACAAATAACATGTACTGGATTTAGGACAACTTTTTGTCAGTTAATGTACTCGAGTAAAATTACGCTTCTGATTGGTCGACGCTGTTTGTTATTGAAATTAGTTCGCATATTCTATGGGGCTTTTCTGAGGTTGGTCGCGCTGTAAAATTGACCCTTGTGGGATACCGTGATTTATTTGTAAAGGCTGAGAATGCTTGCCATTACAAGTTACAATCTGATATCTGTTGTAAAAATAGAACTCTATTAGATTTAGACTCAGTCAATCAAAACCATATTAACCCAGTTTGTTATTAAGTTGAGAATGGAGAACGTAGTCGAAAACCTTTGTTAAATCAATGAAGATCAATACTGCATAATCACCATTTTCGAAACAGTCTAAAATGAAGAGTACAAAGCTTGTGTTGTAGAAAGTTTACTCCAAATTACTTTGAAAAAACAGATTATTAGATTCGATATAAGATACAATTCGATTTTTCATAATTGTTTCATAGATTTTAGGGATGATTGGTAGAAGAGAAATTGGTCTCTAATTTGTTGAATTTGTAGGATCACCTTTTTTAAATATAGGTATTATCTTAGACAATTTAATGAACTTAGATCAACACCTTTCGCAATACTTGCATTAATAAGCCTTGTAGGAGGAATGTACATAACATTTTTGCACAATCGGGCGTTTTTGCTAAAACTTACGAGCCATGTATTGCGAGCGGTAAGTAATAAAGAATTTATTTCAAATTTATATTAATAATAAATGTTTACAAAACTTCAATTTTTTTTCAATTTTGAAATTTTGTTTACATGATGAATCTTAGCAACAGTAATAATAAAAACAACCACTGCGTTTTTTTAATTTTAAAAAATTGATTAATTTGCTTAGATCTTGCAATTTAACTTAGAAACTCAATAGTGCAAAAAACGTTGTAAGCATCTCGGGCGTTAGTAAAATCGGTTTCGAGTAATATTGGGTACTTTGGGCTACGCCAAACCTCTTACCCTCAAATCGATAAAACGTACTTACCGCCCTCGTTGCTTAAATAACTATCACTACGCTTTTTATAATATTCATGTTTAAACCATTTGGGTTATTGACCTTACTATCGGCAAAAGTACTTTGATTTTGATCCTTGAGTGAATCGTGATTTGCATCAGCAATTTTTGTGAAAAACGCAGTAAGATCTTTGTCATGGATAGACCGCGATCTCGTTAGGTTCACGTTTGTTTTGATGGGCGTTGATAATAGACCACATCGATTAACCCTTATTTAAAGAGTCTTTAATAAGTTTGTTATTATAATCAATTTTGGCTTTTTTTATTGCTTTTTTAAAATAGGATCGTAATATTTTAATTTCATCCTGAATTATCTGACTAGGACCTATATGATGCAGTTGTAGTTGTCTCAATTCATTGCGCCTGTTTTTAATTTCTTATTGAGTCAACAACTCATCTTTTTAGTATTTGACTTGTTAATTGTTTTAAATGGAAGAGAATCGTCAAAAACCTTTATCAGCAAATTGGTAAAAGTATCAAATTTACTATGTACATCCGTACAATCATAATCGTTAAAAGCCCAATTTGTTGCTTCAATCGCATTATAGAATTTTAACCAACCTTCCGGAGTTAATGGTTGAACTTTAATTTTTGTATTTTTTTTTGTTTAAAATGTTAGGGCAGGCTTTAATTCCGTAATTATTGGTAGGTAATCGGATAAGTGAGGATTGTCAGTATAAAAAAACACTTAAGATTTGTTCAGTGTCGATATTAGTGAATAAGTTATCAATACAGTATTGATTTCCTGTGGGGGCAAATACACTTTGTTTAATTGCACAGCTACTACTACATAAGTCAATAAAAGTACAAACATTTGTTGATAAATCGTTAAAACGAATATTAAAATTCCCTACGATCACTATCGATTTATTTTTGTGTATTACGCGATTTAGGAAATTTTGGATTGTATAGAAGAATACATCAAATTTACCAAAGAGAGGTCGATAGACAACTATAACCATTAGATTTATGTCATTTACTAAACCAACATTAAACTCACAGTCATTTTTATTAGCTATTTTATTCAATTTTTTTATAACAATGTATTTTAAACATGTTCTTATTAAAACCATAATTCTTCCATGAGGGAAGTTTTGTCAAAACAAAGATGATGCCGCCGTGTCGTAACCTTTGATTTGAAAACTTTTTACTTCGTCTTCACATAGCCAGTGTTCATTTAGGCATACGATGTCGGCATTGATGCTGTTGTCATACAAGAAAGCTTGAAGTTTGCTGTATTATGTCTAATTGATCGTATATTATAACAGTAAAGAGTGCTCTTACGGTAGGTAGGATCAGGGTTACTTTTTTTTTAGGAAGAAAGAAAAGGGATTAATAACTGAATTTCTGGATTAGAAACCTGGATTTTTCAGATTTGCCAGTATATGGTGGTCCATTCCAACTTTAGAAGATTTATTTACACTTTTATTTGAATCATGTTTGGAAATATCTTTCGCAATGAAGAGCTTTTGTGGATAATTTAGTTTTAGATGATTTTCTAGGTCTTCGGCTGTCGTTTCTGGGCGTGCATGTGCTACATAGAGCCACCCTTTGCTTTCAGCGGCTTTGAGAGTAGAAGATATAAATTTAGCAGTTCCTCTAACTATTTTATTTGTTTTATTCTTATTAAATGGCTTGTTTACAACTGGGAACAGTTGTTTGTGTTTGTTAGATTGTAGTAACTAGTGTAGATAACTCAGCTTTATCAGTCCTCGTTTCATTCACATTTGAAATTGTATTATTTACATTAAAATTTGACTTACTATTTCTAGTTTTTGTTCTTTTATGGGAGCGATTTTGTGGTTTTTTTCAGAACTGTTTTGTGCGTGGACTTCTGTACTTATTGTTTTTTTATTTAAATTTTTGTTTGAATTCTTTATGAGATTGATGTGATCATATAGCAAGCAGATATTTTCCATAATTCAGCTATTATTATGTCTTTTGGTTTTATTATGCAATTCACAATATGAGGATCAGTTGGTATGTTCAAGTCAGTTAAAAACTCGTCACTTACAAAAGGTAAATCGGTTACATTTAAAATTATGTTGGTTATTCCTTCACAACACACTATCATATCATCAGAGATAAATTTAACGTCAGTTTAGGGTAAACGCACCTAAATGCGTCCGGTTCCAGTAGTCCACCGCTTAATGAATTATTGCTGAGATAATTGCGATTTTTTAGATCTGTGTTGTCTACCATACTTAATTTTAAGTATTATATTGCATTAATCTCAGAAAATAAAAATTATGTCAATTATTAGCCTTTAATTACTCCCAGAACGCGATTGTGCTAAGACGACTGCCATTTAGCGCGTTTTCGTTAAAGAAAATTGCTTGCTTTCTAAGTAAGATTACCTATGGATTTTAATTGAATAAAAATAGAAAATAAGGAAGACCGGGTGCTGGTCTACAGATTCGTCTAGTCACCTGTTCGCGACCTTCCACTGTCGAACACTAGGTACTGAAACTTTTGCATGAATATTGCTCAATTTTTTAATTAAACTTCGTTTATTTATTAAATAAATTCAATCAGTGGTATAGAAAAAATTAACCGAAAAATAGGTTGTGATAAATGCCTTCAGTTATACCAATTAAAATGTATTACATTTCTTGGTTTAATATGGAGATATTCTAATAATAGTATATTATTATTTGAGCAACTATCATAGCCATTATTCATGAGGATGACATTTTAGAAACGAGCCGTAGGCGAGTGAAGCAAATCATCCGAGTGAATAATGGCCATAATTGCGAATATAATACTACACTTTTTTCTACTCCCAAGTAGTGAAAAAGTCACAATAATTAATATACTGAGTTTTATAGCATTTTTATTATTTTAATTCCACAAATAATACAATAAACATTTCAACTCAGTTTTGCTTATTAAGTAAATCAGAGTTATGTATATTTATTGTAAAATTGGAACAATTTGTAATATTCAAAGATGGAGTAGGAATGTCCACTGTTAAATTCTCATTTGATGCTTTTGTAATGGAGTTATTTTGAACCGACTGAACAATTTTTCTGCTGTATCCATTTTATTTTTTATGGAATTATCCATATAGCCTTCAGCGACGGTGGTGGATTTCCATCCACCGTGTTTTCTTATTACCTTCCGCGTCCAGAGGATCTCCTAAATGAATGTCCAGTATACTTTTTTGGGTTAGGAAGATCCAAATAAGTGGCAATTGCACAATCACTAACATTGCAGACGTTAGATCTTGAATATCATAAATACTCATTTCTTTCATCTCATTCCATCAACAAGCACCCGTAGGTAACAACGCCATTTGAGTAAAAAAACAAATAACAATTAGTAACGTTTTTTATAGTAATTTTGTTACTTTGATTGTCAGATACTTTTTGTAATTTTATGAAATTTTCTATTTCTTTTGAAGTGAATGGTTTAGCTTTGTTTTCTTTGGTTTATACCCGTCTGATTTGCGTTTGCGTAATGATCTTAGTTATCTATAATTTTCTAATGTTATGTTATGATGAGTTTCAATTCTTAACATAGAATATTGATTTATACTTTTGTGCCAATTCTCTAAAGTAAGCCAGAATTACAGACTCTAAGAATAAATTTGCCTTTTTGCCTTTACACCACTCTATGAAAAATTTATATGCGGCCTTATAAACTTTAACTGTTTTAGATGGTAGTAAAACGGCCGTTGTTAGTTTTGAAACTTTAGTTATTTCTGGAGGAGTACAATTTTCCATATCACTACTATCATTGTCCATCTTTTAACTCAAGAAACTCTATAGAACATCAGAATCATGTAAAACTTTAAAAGGAAAAATATAAACGAAGCATAAAACCATAATAAATAAACAAATGGCGTGGCAACTTGAGATGGCAACACCACCTCTCGTCGATTGTTAGGTTAGCATAGGCACGGACGCAATGAAATATGAATTCATATTTGTATGTAATTATTACGTTTACACGATGCTTACAACTTTGTTTATTTAAAGGTCGGCTGCGGGGACCTTGGGGGTTGACTTCTAGTGCAGAATTGTCGCTTACTAGGACAAAGTACCGGTTTTGATAAATTATTTTTTTTTAAATTAAATTCCGGCACAAATCTTAAAACTTTATCTTCTATATTGTAATGTTCTTTTTATATAAAACGTTTATTTATATTTAATAATGTTTATTTTTACTTAATTTGTTACAATTTATTTCCAGTATTTATTTACACTAAATTATTTATTTATTTATGTACAGAAAAATTTATTTATCACTAACATTTATTTCGTTCGTAACTACTAGCTGATTGACTGTAGAACTGCCTTTGGTTCGATCAACGCAGCCTTATATTCGTTCCCGCGTTAGTTCTCGATGGGGCTAGAAGATTCCCGCCATTTTCCTGCACATTCGACTCTGGATAGTTCGAGACTTATTCGGCGCATTCGACCAGCTTGTTCGCGACTGCTCGGGAGATTTTCTAGAATATTCTAGGGGTGGCGCGTTACAATATTTAGAGAGTTGCAATGCCAAAACTCGAATTTGCTAAATCACTTGGTAAGTTTTCTACATTTCATAACTTTCGATGACTTCACAGAATATCATACAAAAATGTTTCTCATTTAAAAAACAAACCGACTGAGCTCAAACATCAAAGTCAATGTCAAACAGAAAGTACTGAAGTATCGCTACAGAACAGAAAACCGAAGCGTTTCATTAGGAAAAAGAGCGATGACGCCATGCTCTTTAATTTTGTTAAAGATTATAAAAGTCGTAAAGAATATACATGAAATGAAATATCCCGTGATATTTCTTTTCAAGTAATTTCCAATAAATAAACCAACACATTCATTAGCAAAAATATTGAAAAGAAATCAGTAAATATTTTCGATATTTTTAATTGAAGGAAAGTGAAATGAAACCATGAATTCTAGGTTTTCACATTTTCATACGATTTCAAAGTCTATTAAGCAATATTTCTAAATTATACCACAAGTTGATTTCAATTTTGTTTTGGTTTTTTCTGCGGTTTGTATAATTATATGGAAGGTATTGCGGAAATGTTAGCCACTCTCACAAACATTTCAAAGCAAATAGTTGCTCTGATTAAATTTTGTTGGAAGTTTACAAACAAGCAGCAGGAGTAATAACAACAACAGCTATATTAAAATGTTGAGAAATTTGTTTTATTTTTGTGGGGGTTGCGTGTTTTTCATTCCCTGTACAGTATTGCTTACCTGAGCTTCTCGTCAGGAATGTTATTGGATTTGTTCCTCACTATGACATATTCCATTACAATAAAGATATTGTGGGCATTTTATCTTGCAAAATATTGTTTTTTTTATAGACGTTATTTAGAAAAATACGAAATGATAAAAAATTGTATTGTTAAATATATGTACTTTTCATGAAGAGTAGTCCTAACTTCTCTATTTCATTGCAGTAATAATATCAAAATGTTTTTACTTAAAAAACAAGCTTGTAAACTGAAAACAATTTTAGATTATTTGAACAGAACATGTTTTAAGTACAAATAGCCAAGAGCTATACAGGTTGTGAAATATTCGTGCATTCAATAGATACAAACTTTTAGGGTCTGCTCGTAACAATTGTATTCTAATTATTACGGGAAAAAGATATTTACCTATGTTAATTGAACTTGTTATCATAAAACAACAAAAGGAAACAAATTCTTGTTTTTTTATCTTTTATATTCACTTTATGCTAATCTAATGAAAAACCGAGTTTTCATCTTTTTAGGCCTGCAAATTTTTCACTCAACTCTAAAATTGATATCTGTATGTGTATAAGCATGATAAATATTTTAAAAGGAAAACCCTTTTATATTTTATCTCGTATTATAAATTGCTATTTTTAGGTTGCATGCTAAAAAATTCGCCAGCTATTTCTTTCTGCAAAAAGATTTCGAGATGAATGTTTTACTTCGTCGGAATGCATTTATAGTGTATTCGATGCGCTTTAGATGACCTCTTTTTCTGACCATTTTCTCCCGTTGAACACACGTAGTTCGCTGATTTTCTCATTTTGCTCAACAAATCTTTCGACATCAACTGAACAAACTCAAATTACTATGGCTATTTATTTTTATTTACCTCTAAGGTATCTACGTCATCATTTCTTAAACACTCACCCAAAACGTCAATGATGAATGATGATGAATACACCAGTACATAAAACTACAAATTCGTACTGATTATTATTAGAAGAATAAACCTAGTGAAGCATCGATTTCTTTCTCATTCTATTAATAATAAGCTTAACGACCTAATGGTAATAAGCTATAAATCTACGCAAAATGTAAAATCTTAAAAATGTGCAATTAAAATTTAAAATTTAGAGAACAAATTAAAATTTCATTTGCATTCTAAAATACAGTTGAGCGTGATCAAAAAAAATATTAGATATAAATGCTGCATATATGCACAGTGCTAATGATAACCAAACATAACTTTATACAGGGTAGTTCTCAAATGGTTGGCCAAACTCTGCTTTTAATATCGGCATATATACGCTGTTAATATCCTTTCAAGTATCTCAGGGTAGTTTCACTATTTACTAAAATAATATCGACTCATTGAGAATGAACCAAAATAAAATTACGTTTCTTTGTATATAAAGATCTAACGGGCTGCAAGGGCTCCGAAGCTATGAAGGGATGTAAGCATTCACGTAACAACTAGAAGTAAGACACGAACTTAGATTAAAAACCTAAAAAACGAAAAAATTTCAAGAAATATTACAAAAGTGTTTGAATAGAGGCAAACAAATAAATTTAAGTACATTATATGCACAGTGGCGTAAATATAATTTTAGGGCCCCTCCGCAAACATAATTTCGAGGCCCCTTAGTATTTCACTATGTACATAATATTTAAGAAAAGGGCACTTTATATCACATTGTATTTTTAAATATGTGGTAGTAGGTACTTATGCAACAGACAAATTACAAATTAGGCTTTGGTTTTTATTTGTTTATTTATTTACAAGGTAATCTTATTAGAAGCTAGGTACATAGGACATTTATGTGTTACAAGATTTAATGTACTAAGTACATTGTTATATAGACACTTGTATAGCTTTCCTGCTGGCAAAATTTTCAATAACTTTCTTTATATCTAACTTATTCTTTTCTTAATAAAATTTAGAAGTATTTGACCGAATTTAATAATTACACTTTGACTATTTGACTTGGTTCTAAATAAGTGAGTTCTGAATCATAACTGTGGCAAGAAATATTCTAAATTTATTTATATACCACAATTAACACCATAAAGCAATTTATATTTTAAGGGTAGAAGGAAAGTAAAAGTTGGACAGTTGTATGGTATGAGCCGGAATTCTACAGCCTTTGCCGCATCCCGCATTTTGATCTCTCGAATCTTCTTCATCAATGGCTCTGTCTTCCATACTTTGTTTAATCCCTTCTTTCCATGATGCTGCCGGTCTTCCTTTTTCCTTCTATTGGGTGGTATATAGTTTAGAGCTCTTTTTGGCCATCTTATTTCTGCCATTCTCATGACATGGACATAGCATAGCAATGGTCTTGTTTCTACTCTATCTACGGTAAAAAATATATCTGTTTTGTCCGTCGTCTTATTTTCTCGTTTCTCACATGTTGCAACCTTTTCAGAAAATCCAGTTCTGTCGTTCCCACATTTTTCTTATCTTTAACCGTTAGCTGCCAACATTTTAACCCATACGACATAATCGGCTTTACAATTACTCTGTAGATTGTCATCTTTGTCTTTAGTTTGATTTTTCTCGACCAGAGTAAAGAACGTAGAATGCTGATACATTTCTGACCTTGTTGCAGTCTGCTTTGTAGGTCTTTCGCTAATGTTCTCTCTTGCGATATAATGCTACCAAGGTATTTGAATCCCTTGATTCTTTTAGTATGTCTGATTTCCAACTCTGGATCTTTTTGATCATCTCCTATTCTTAGATATTCTTATTTGTCCATATTAATTTTTAGCCCCCATTTTTTATATTCTGTTGTGAACTTTCTGAACATATAGTCAGCATCATTTTCGTCATTAGCTATAACAACTTGATTATTTGCAAATAGTAAAATTGTCAAGCAAGAGTCGCCGATCATTATTCCCATTTCTGCTACTGTTTTTCTTCAACTTTTAAGTGCTTGCGAAATGTACATTTTAAACAGGGTCGGTGACAGACGACATCCCTGCTTGAGTCCCTTTGTGATTGGGAACTGATTCGAGGTATAGTTTCTCTGTTTAACCACACCGCACAAGTCTTTATATATCGTATATTCATAATGGAGCTATAATATATCTTACTTAGACCGATTGTCTGCAATATTTCAAAAAGCTTTTCTAAAGGTACCGTATCGTATGCCTATCTCACATTTCATTTTTAATTTTTGTTACTTCTCTCTTAACTGTTCTATTCAAATGTGAATATATTATAGGATCTTGTTGGTCTTGCGTTTGTAACCACTTTTGATATGCGTTCTTCTTTTCTTTCACTAATTCTTTCAAGTCATTTGACCACCATTCTTGATTTTGTGTTTTCTTTTGTGTTTCCTGATACCCTAATGCTTCTTTAGCAGCTTCATGTATATAAGTTTTAACTTGTTGATATATTTCCTTGGCATTCTTGTTTTCTCTATGCATTGTTTATAGTTTGGTAGGGAATCTAAGTTTATGAAGAAACTTCGTCGAGTCCTGTTTTAAGCTGTCTATGTTAAATTTGTGCATTTCTATGATATAATCTTCGGTACCTTTATCTAGGTTTTCTCGCTTTTTCCCGTTTTTATAGTTTAAAATTACTTTGGCTATTAAAAGATGATGATCTGTTCCTTATTCAGTTCCACGGTATACTCTTACGTCAGTTGTTTGTAGTTTGGCATTTTGACGTTAAATAAAATAATCAATGATGGAACATAGGCTTCTAGAAGGCTGGATCCAAGTAAATTTATGTATGTCTTGATGGAGAAAGAAACCATTCATAATTTACAACTTTATATCTTGACACAGATTTTTTAAACGTACTCCATTATTATTTATCTTTTATTCCCCATGTCTTCTTACTATAGCGTCATTCTGTTCTTTCCTTACTTTTCTATTTAAGTCTCCGAACAAATATAGTTGTTTGTCATCTTTAGTATTTGTAATTAAATTGGATAACTTGTTGTAAAAGTTGTTCTTTATTTGTTGATCCGCGTCGTCGTTAGGGACATACACACCAATTATTACTATGTCATAACCATGCTTTTTTATTTCCACTGTTATTATTTGTTTAACTATTTCTTCCCAGCTTTTTATATATATATTTTTTTTGTCTTTACGTATTGGTATAGAAACTCTTCTTTTTGCTCTAGCCTCCCGGTTTACACCAGTGTATATGTGTACGAGGGCGGTTCAGTAAGTACCCGTGTTTGACGACAGAAGGCGTTCCTGAGGGAAGTTAGTGTTATCATCGTGTGCTGCCATCTATCAAACGACGGTATAACAAATTGCAGACTGATTGATAGGTTAGTTTGGATTTGACAGCCATTTGAGTAAGACGTGTTTCGTGATTTTAGCTAAGATGGAAAAAGAGCAGTATCGTTCGGTAATTCGCTTTCTGTTTTTGGATGGGAAAAAATGCGAGGAGATAAAAGCAAAGTTGGATGTTGTTTATGGGGACACTTTGCCATCTATGACCACAGTTAGATATTTGTTCAACGAATTTAAACGTGGGCGAACATCCGTTTTTAATGAGGAGGGACCAGGACGCCCGGCAGACGTGGTTACCGAGGAAATCATTCAAAAAGTCCACGACATGATTCTTGCTGATCAACGAACGAAAGTGCGTGAAGTAGCAGAGGCCGTAGGTGTGTCGACCGGAACGGCAATTAATATTTTACATGATAAGTTGGCGATGAAAAAATTGTCGGCGCAATGGGTGCCGCGATTGCTAACGGTGGACAACAAGCGAATGCGGCTGTTAACTTCGAAGCAGTGTTTGGAGCAATTTAAGCGAAATCCGAAGGAGTTTTTGCGTCGAGTTGTCACCGTTGATGAAACCTGGATTCATCATTACACACCAGAAACTAAGCAGCAATCAAAACAATGCATTTCTCCCGGTGAATCTGCTCCAAAGAAGGCGAAGATGGTTCCATCGGCCGGAAAGGTTATGGCGACGATTTTTTGGGATGCGAACGGCGTCATCCTCATGGATTTTCTAGAAAAAGGAAGAACGATCACTGGACAATACTACAGTGAGTTATTAGACAGCTTCGGCAAAAAATTGAAAGAGACACGGCCGCATTTGGCGAAAAAGAAGGTGCTGTTTCACCACGATAACGCACCAGCACATTCATCCGGAGTTGTCGCCGCCAAACTGCATGAATTGCGTTATGAATTGCTGCCGCACCCCCCGTATTCACCCGATCTGGCTCCCTGCGACTTTTTCTTGTTTCCTAACATGAAGAAATGGCTTTCGGGAAAAAAATTTAGCTCAAACGAGGAAGTCATCGCCAAAATAGAGGCGTATTTTGGAGAGTTCGACAAATCCTATTTTTTGGAGGGGTTAAAAAAATGGCAGGAACGTTGGGAGAAGTGTATATTTCTAAAAGGAGACTATGTTGAAAAATAAAAAAAAAATTTTTGAAAAAGATTGTGTCTTCATTTCTAACACGGGTACTTATTGAACCGCCCTCGTATATAGTTTCCTATCTCTTCATTCCCTTTACCTTTCTTTTTTGTTTCTGCGAGGACACAAATATCAATTTCTGTGTTCTCTAATTCTTTAAAAACCTTTGTTTGGTCCTCAATCTTTGAACATTCTAAGCAGCCATTCTGATAACCCGTTTTTTAGCGTTTGTTGTAATTTAGATCCGTCCTGTCTCCGAGACAAATAATCGAGATTTTTTGTTTTTATCAATTTTTCCATGAGATGAAGGCCCATCGTCATAACCTCCAATCTGACAGCTAAGGACTCTTTTGTTGGGGTTCCATACCTTGGACAGATGTGAAACGGATATTAGTGCCATTTTACAAGAATTGGGGTTTTTTCTAAAATAACGGAAATGTGCAGTAAATACAAAAATACCGACGACCTGTACAACGGAGATATAACTTTCGGAAAATTGCAATAAACCGACTACCTACCTGACAACATCTTTAGATATTTTAACCTAGTTAAAAGTGAAAAGTAAAATGAATCGGGCAGTAATAATTTTGTTTATCCAGACTTTTCTAATTATATGGCTATTTTTGTTTCGTATCCGTAAACGACTATGGGGCCTCCAAATCCTTCGGCCTTCCCGCACTGCGGGTTTTTGCGTCCACCATTTACGCTACTGTATATGCAATGGAACATTACTTTCGATCCTACGAAGGTCTTCTCAGAATAAATCCAATTTTTGTTGAGTTGAAAAAGGAACAGAGAAAAATATATAGAACAGCAATAGAAAAAAGGCAGAAGTGCCTAAACATTTTAATTTTGAAAGTATCTGCGGTGCTCTCTACATAAACTAAAATGATCACAATGACAAGTTTTTAATGCTTTATAAAAGAATAAATATGAAGCAATAATTGTATATAAAAATAAATCTTTGAGCTGTGTATAACTGAAATTATAATACGCCACTGAGATAACGTTTGACAAGCGTGACCAACTTGGCACTCAAATTTAGGAGAAAGTGAACAAGAATAGAGAACTTACACCTGAGAGTACACTATCTGTCTTTTTATTATTAATTACTAATCACCTTTCTCATCTTTTATTAATCATTATGTGATTTTAATTATTACCGCAATACTTTAATAAATAAAAGATGAAAAATATGGTTTGTAACTGATAAGAAAGAGACTGATAGTTTGTTGTACTCTCAAGGTGCACGCGTGTCAATACAAAGCTAAAACACAGGTTAGAATTATTTTCTGTGCTGATACATTTATAACACAAGAACAATTGAATATTGTTAATGTGTAATTTTTTGTAAGCCACTTAATGAAAGATGACACGAGATCAATCAGAATTAGGATAACAAAGGCAGTCAAAGGAGTCCACTTATCATATAACAACAGGTAGATACTTCATTTAAATACCATTAACAAGGGTTAATTAATGTATGTTTTTAAAGAATGAGAATCTCAAAAAGAAATAATATTTACAACATTTACAATATGAACATGTATAACAGCCTAAGAACAAGTGATTTAATAAAATAAATTACAGAACAATTTTTTTTGTTGATCTAAGTAGCGTCAGTGTCCTGAAATGCCTCCTTTCGGAGTTAGAGCTTATTCAATCTTTATTTCATTTTTATTTATATAAAGAATGTTGTGATACTTAAGCTATAAAAAATAACAAGGCCGTGGAAAAATAATTTAACCATCTGTTATCCATTTGTGAGATATTTTGAGTCGTTGAGACATTCACCTTCAACAGAGACCTAACAATGGTTTTTATAACAGTCAAGAAATAAACCTTACAAAAGCATTGACTCTCTTTAAGGCATTATTACTTCTGCATACTTATCCTTTAGATTCCAGGCTCATCAGAAGGTAAACCTTTAACTGAAGTAGTACATTCAATAACTAAAGTATTTTGGTTGGCAAAAAAATTCAAGTTGGAAAACAGAACTTCTCCATAAAAAAAACTTCCTAGGCGAGAATATGGAGTTTTTTACTTTAGCAGATTAGTTCAAAACAAACGTAACAAAAAGTGTGACTTGAAAATATTATTTGAATTGGGTAAGCTGATGCACAAACATCTGATAGGTGGCGTAAGCCACTTAGTTGATCTTCGAAGTAAGGAACCTTTTACCGAAGCTTGACTGAATTATATAAGAACTATACAGAGTGTAACCGATATACGTGCATGTAGATTCTCCACCAAAAATTGAACCTACTTTATTATGTAACCTTTTTTATATGTCTACCTTTTTTGATATACAGGGTGTTAAAGTTTCTTATAAAATTCCTTGTTTTTTCAATATCTCGAGAACAATGTAAAATATCGGAATGAAAGTTTTTACATGTTTATTATCTTCGGATGTCTACTATTCCACGTAGTTTTGCGTTCGATGTACCCATCAAAAGCGGAGAATTGAGGAGGATCTGACACCTGCGAAGTCCTTTGTAGTTAGAAACAATGACAAAACATGCACACATTTACTGGATCGACTTAAACCCGCATACGTGTTAGCCGGTTAAGATAGTTGAAGAATACGTTCTTTTTTACTATCTGGAGTACAACAGCCGTCATTCAGTGATCGTATCTCTTCAACTTATCGTGTAACCCAATCCGGACAAAGAGAACGATTTCTTGATTACTGTAGACCACCTTGTTACATCCAGTTTTAACACGCACGCTTTTATTATACGATTTATAAAGTCCAAATTGCCCTTGATTTCACAGGGCGAAATCAACCCGTGCTTGACGCTCGTTTGGTGACAGAATCCATTAATAAATCGAGATATTGTTACTAAATACTTCGACAACTAAATAGAACAAAAACATTTACTGGATTAAAACAACTTTTTACTTCCCTAACAGTCATCACCAGAACGCCCTATCCTTATTGTTTTCTTATTTCTTGTTACTACCCCTATCCGTTCTTTTTATGTCCAATAAAAACAAAACCGGAAACAGAGAGTTTGAAAATTATAAGAAAACTTGAATTTATCAATATGCAAGCAGTATTCGTCGATGCCAAAACGAATCTGTCATTAAAGTAATCCAGTCAAAATTAAAAGTGAGGAGGAAAGATTTACCATTTTACATGCGGGGTGTGAGAGAGGGTGCAAACCGAGACTATCACAAGGCTATGAATAGGGATATTTCGAAAAATTGGGAGATTAATCAACTAATTCCTGCATTATTTAACTTTTAAAAGAAATGTATGGTTATTATGGATAGCACGCCTTACCATTCGGTTCAAATAGATGAATCACCCACATTTTCTTTCAAAAAAGGAGCTCTGGGAATTAATAAAACCATTTTGAGCTGACAAAAGTAAACAATAGCATTGTCAATACAATTCAATTGAAACGGTTTGGGGTGCTGTAAGTCTTATTGTAACAAGTACGAGGTGTGTGAGAAAAGTAATGAGACTGGCAACACTGCGGGAAATCTGGCAACGTTGTGTCTACCGGCCTGTGCTAACCCGGTTTATTTATCGCTTCCACTTCCTCAGTCCGAGTTACAACTCCGTACAGCTAACACATTATTTTTGACAGCGCCATCAGTGAAGTTGTGTTTTTGTTGTGTGTTACAGAAATGGAGCATCGGAATTTAGAGCAACGTTGTGCAATAAAGTTTTGTATTAAACTTGGTGAATCCGCGAGTGTGACTTTTGAAAAGTTGAAACAGGTCTATGGGGAACAGTGCTTATCAAGAGCACAAGCCGAGAACACGTTGAAGATGAACCTCGCTCAGGAAGACCTTCAACTTCAAAAACTGACGAAAACGTTGAACGTGTGAGGGCTCTTGTGAGATCAGACCGTCGTTTAACAATAAGGATGATGAGTGAACAGTTAAATTTAAACACTTTCACCGTGCATCAAATTTTGACAGACATCATGACAATGCTCCGTCTCACACAGCAATTTCCATCAGTGAATTTTTGACCTCAAAACGCATTACTGTTGTTCCTCATCCCCCCTATTCACCTGATTTGAGTCCTTGTGACTTTTTCCTTTTCCCGAAATTGAAACATGTCCTAAAAGGACGTCATTTTGGAACTCTGGAGAACATTCAAAAGACTGTGACCGACCAGTTAAAAGCCATACCAGTTGAAGACTTCCAGCGCTGCTACCAAGAGTGGGAACAACGACTCCGCCGGTGTATAGCTGCCCAAGGGAACTACTTTAAAGGGGATAACATTGTTGTTTGAAAAAAATAAAAACTTTGGTTAGTATGAAATCAGTCTCATTACTTTTCTCACATACCTCGTATAATAAGTTTTCGGCCTGTATCTAAGGATAAGGTAAAGAACTTATGGTTTAAGTCTTTTTCAAAATCTAGCCCCGTGGCAAGAATTTTGTAAGCGTTGTGTAATACTTATTTCAGAAGACTGGACTAGACATAATAACACGCTTGCACACCGAATCTTCTACAATGACCTTTCGTAATGTTTATTAATAGCTGTTTGCTTGACCAATAAAGTTTGTGTATGTTCATCTTTTATATTGTTTCGTACCTTATAATGTAAAAACAAAATATTGTGTCGAGTTGTTAGCCTTAAACTACTTTACACTTTGAAATGTCTTTACGAACATAGATATGTTTATTACATTGGTTTGTTGATTTGAAAGAGTAAAAATATATGTAAGAGATATAAAATACAAATATTCAGGAAACTTTGTCTGGCGTTTCAATAAAATTTCATTCTTCAACGTCGCCTTCTATATAATAGAAGATACAAAAAAGTAGAAGTGAAATAGTAAAAAAAAATTGAAAAGCCTACAAAATAATGTATGATAGAATGTGTAACATGTTGTCATCTTTTATTCGCTTATATTTGACACAAAAACGGAGTTATCTTCTTCATATTTGGGTAGCATGCTACAAAACCTTCACAAAACAAATGCGATAATCCAGAATTGCAGTTTTGGAGAAGGGAAAGGCGTAGGGAATGCTTGAAATGATACCGCAAATTTGTTGAACAGTTAATCACAGTAAATTAAAATTAATAGTGAGGGAAAATAATTGACAAAAACTGTGCGCTCTTCAACGTCAAAAAGAAAGTAAGATTAATCAATGTTGCTTAGGGAACGTTATTATCTCAGTTGCTTCTTTACCGTTATATTCTTATACAGCTATTAACACAAAATGCGGACATTATTTATTTCATAGTTGCCCAGAAAATTATTACAAAAATCTGTCTAAAAAAATGTGTTCATTTATTTCAATAAATCTCTTCTGCTTTAACATTTTTCATTAAAGAAAAGACAAAGGCAAACGAGTGCCACTAATTTAAAGTCGTAAATTTATCTGAATATATCTTTGAACTGTTACAATCCTTGAATTACAAGTCGTAATACTTTTGTCAATTACTGAGAAACTGATTTACAGTAAAAATTAAAAACAAATATAAAAACATACCTATTTTTGTATTTACAAAATGGCTGAAAAATAATACGTTTCATGAAGGTTTAGCTTATAAAATGTTTTCGCAAAAGCAAAATATAATTTAAAACATGTTGAATAGAGCTGACAGAATATTTCTCTGAAAATATATTAAATAAAATGTAATGGCTTTTCCATGTTGTTTTGATAAATGCGCTTTTAAAGCTTCGTCCAGTACAAAAAATGGATCTTTGCATATTCTTTTATATTTTAAACATGATCTTACCTCACTACTTTACCTTGTCAAACAAATAGACAACTAATAAAAGCCGAAAAGCACAATTGTTATTCTCCTTAAATAGAATACAAATTAATTTAAGCAGAAAAATAAGAAGCGGCTTGTATATTATTAAAATTTACGAAATTATTAACAGAATTTTAAAAAACAGCATTTAAAACGGACTAATAGCTTAAGCTTTTTAAAATATTAAATTTCTACTTTGATCATTAATGGATTAATCTCTAAAAATAAAATTAATTATTAACAAATATTTTGTTATTTTTCGTTTTTATTAACATGTAGCATTGTTTACCATACGTTTTCCTACTCTTCTAAAATCCCCCTATGTCTATTTTTTAAATTCAAGTAATGGACAATAAATTGTGAAAGTACGTTTTTAAACAAAATCAATTTTCTACTAACTAGAGTAAAGGTGTAATTCATGTGAGAAGACTGACAACTGTTAAAGTACTGGAAAAATGTTCACTCTTTTAAAGGCTTGCTTTAACTGTAATCAATAATAATCACGTATTTTGTACAAATACCCGACAGAAGTAAATATAATCTATCAGTTTTTTTAAGATCGTCTTAGCCATAAATAATAATTAAACCAATGTTTTTCACGGAAAGTCAACGATAATATTTCATTGTTAACAAATACGTAGGATAAAACGTAATAGGAAAATTGATAAAAAAAATAAATAAAATATAGGCATATATTAAAATGAAGTATAAGGCATACAATGTACCCATTGCACCAAATGAACTTACTTGTAATGTTTTTCCTGCTGCTCAACAGCAAGTCGTTATAGTTATATCGGAAATTGGTGAAAGATTGCCATGGCCAGAAGTCTGAATTCAAAAAGACCAAACAACACCCAAATTCACGAGGATTGCACTTTCTCCTCCGCAATATTTAGTGCAACAAGTACCCCAACAGGAATCAGACTCAACCAAAAGCGCAATTGTCTACTCTGTTGTACCCACGGAGCATTTCAATGTTTTGGTCATAGCGTATCGTTGGATAAGATTGTCCTGTATGTTCCCATTAGTAGACGTTTCTTTATTCTTAAGTCATTGCCTACTCATAATGAGTGATGCTCCACTTTCTTTGAAACTTTGAATTCTAGATTACATTAATTGTATCCAAGATTATTTTACATACTGCGTTTGCAAAGAAAGGAGAGAGCTTCTCGGAATTGAATATGCAATTTAATCTTAAACAGTTGGCTAAAAGTCGTAGGAATTTTGTACAACTTGCAGTTATTTAGTTTGGATTAGTCATGCAGTAACATAGCATTTGTGAAAACCCCTATCTCTAACAAGTTATTTTGCATTTTACTAAAATTTATATCTTTCATTCTTCACTTTTAAGGTACAGTCTTGCAGTAGCTGTTATTACTTTGTCAATTAAATATTTTCCAAACAACACAGTGTAAACCAATAATCTTTCTAGACTTCGATTTTTATTATCAACTCTGAAACCTGTTTACTTTCAATATTTGCTGTTAACTGAATTCCTGGAAATTACAATGGTACTGTTATGTTTTTATTACCAAAGAAAGCACCCTGATGAGAAGAACATATTTTGGGATGTCTGTCAAAGAACTTTTCTTAAAAATTAACACATTCTTGTTGAAACAGAAAAAAATGGTATTATGATTTATAATATGTCATAGATTGATTATGGTGTATTGAATATACTCAAATGTATTCATATACTACGAGTGAAACTCGAAATGTAAAAAAGAGAAAATCAGTACAATGTGATGGGAAGTCTACTGGGCGAAATTCGACGATCATTCTTAATCAATATCTACTTAGGGGTCTACCGAGGCTTGCCAATGTTAAAAAGTCTTGACAACGCTTGTAGTAATGGAAGCAACATTAAACAGACATTAAACAGAAGGTGTAGTACGAGGTGTGTGAGAAAAGCAATGAGACTGGCAACACTGCGGGAGATCTGGCAACGTTGTGTCTACCAGCCTGTGCTAAACCGGTTTGTTTATTGCTTCCACTTCCTCAGTCCGAGTTACAACTCCGTACAGCTAACACATTATTTTTGACAGCGCCATCAGTGAAGTTGTGTTTTTGTTGTGTGTTACAGAAATGGAGCATCGGAATTTAGAGCAACGTTGTGCAATAAAGTTTTGTGTTAAACTTGGTGAATCTGCGAGTGTGACTTTTGAAAAGTTAAAACAGGTCTACGGGAAACAGTGCTTATCAAGAGCACAAGTTTTCCGCTGGCACAAATCATTTTTGGACGGCCGAGAACGTTGAAGATGAACCTCGCTCAGGGAGACCTTCAACTTCAAAAACTGACGAAAACGTTGTGCGTGTGAGGGCTCTTGTGAGATCAGACCGTCGTTTAACAATAAGGATGATGAGTGAACAGTTAAATTTAAACGCTTTCACCGTGCATCAAATTTTGACAGACATCATGACAATGCTCCGTGTCACACAGCAATTTCCATCAGTGAATTTTTGACCTCAAAACGCATTACTGTTGTTCCTCATCCCCCCTATTCACCTGATTTTAGTCCTTGTGATTTTTTCCTTTTCCCGAAATTGAAACATGTCCTAAATGGACGTCATTTTGGAACTCTGGAGAACATTCAAAAGACTGTGACCGACCAGTTAAAAGTCATACCAGTTGAAGACTTCCAGCGCTGCTACCAAGAGTGGGAACAACGACTTCGCCGGTGTATAGCTGCCCAAGGGAACTACTTTGAAGGGGATAACATTGTTGTTTGAAAAAAATAAAAACTTTGGTTAGTATGAAATCAGTCTCATTACTTTTCTCACATACCTCGTATAGTTGTTATGTATCTTGGACACTTGTAGTGCTAGATAACTTTCGTTGAATATTTACTCAAACTTTTTTTTAAAATAAAATACAAAAGGAATGTTACTTTTTAAATTAATATCTTACTAGAAATATGTTTTCTTTACAGGTGGGATAGAAATTTTGTTGATTTTATAATAAACATGGCTGTGTATCTCGTTAACTAGTATATAATCCGATGGGATTATTGGGGCGAACGACATTTGATTGGATTGGATGAACACATTTACAATCAATGCTTGCTGGAACATCAAACACACAGAGGCCCTCCGACTATTTTCAAACTTTTAGGCGTAGTTTTCCGAGTTTTTGTTCCCAATCTGTTGTTTTTGTGTGCTGTTGAAAGCAATGATACTACACGAGTCTGAGGATGGGAGATAGGTTCGCTTGGTTACCTACATATTGATCCTGACATACGCCTGGCCGCTCGTATTGTACTAACCAGCTTATGCTGAATTAACTACGCTAATTGAACTGCATGATGAAATTATTCTACAGTAAATGAGATTATTATTGTTGTTATTATTAATAGAGCACATAAAAATGCATTTATTTGTTTGGAGTTTTCAATACAATTCGTCTGATCGACAAATCCTATTGTTTACTTTACAAATATTGTTTGTTCTGTACATATACATACATGAAGCAAAATATTTTAGTTTATTCTAATAAATCTGTATGTGTTTATTACGGTTTTATTATTCCCATAAAGTTTGCATTTTTTAACAAACAAACGTATAGACCGCTATAACCTTTATAAAAACGTATATTCTTAAACATAAAAACAAACGATTTTTTAATTAGTCTGTTGATTAACGCCTATAATTAACTTCGTAATGCATTTTTACTTAACAATTAAAAACTTAGCTGTGAATCAAATTTCCCCATTTGACGAGTTTAAATGGAAGTGCTGCGCTGAAAGAATTACAAATTTATTTTACCAGTTACATAGGGAAAAGTTTATCAAATATCTGCAGGTTTATTGATTTTGCTGTTCTCCTGCATGCTCAAAATCAAATTTAAAATTCATTCTGGGAAATCATCCAATATGTTTGATGTATGATTCGATTGCCTCCTATACGAAGATTTAAATGTACACATGAATACACAAGACAAAACTAAAATTTAGATTGATTTCGTGTTCATATTAATATCCTGAATAGAGTGAAATATGATTGGTTCCAACTTCAAAATTGTCTTTCATATTTAATTAACAAAAACATTCCGTTTAGCAGAACATGTGTGTCAACATTTTTGGTCGCTATAATCGTGGTTGTATTGAGATACCCAAATCAAGACGTTTACCCAAAACCAATATAAACCATGATAACTGACGTTACGCTAATAAATATTTATTGTTAAATGCTAATACGCCCACGCGGGAAAGGTTAGCACTGATGCTTAGTATGATGCGAGTTTAATCCTACTTGATTATTATGATCTTGTATGCGTTATAACATTAAATCCACCCCTTTTCATGTAAACTTGAGGCTAAACTAACGTTACCGCGACTAGGCAAGTATTTAGTGACATCCCTTATTTTATCAAAGTTTAGTTTACTTCTGACAATTTTACTTTAGCTAATGTACATAGTTTAGAAATTCTATGTATACATAATTTATTATTGAGAATAATTAATTTGTAATTAGCACTATACATAACATTCCAGAAAATTGAGAAGAATGTTACCTAGTCTGTTTAACATAAGAAGGTAGAAAGGTAGTTTTTAATTAATTTCACGTTTAATGTTTACAAGTTTTCTTATTACAATATTTTTAATTATTTACTTGTAGAACATGTAGTGTCAATAAACAACTCGTAAATATAATCAAATATATTTTTGATACAAATATTACTTTCCTTTCTAGTTCAAATTCAAGTTCGAGTTCAAGGTTTATAATCTGTACTTTTAGAACCTTCTGAAATACTCGAATTACTTAATGCATAGTCAAGAAAAAGCTTGCACCGCTTTCTGCACTGTAAAAGAAGAGGAAGCTATTTATTCCTTTAGCTACTGAAGCTGCGACACTAAAGTACACGTTTACTCACGTTTAACAATGAGTTAGAGGGAATGCGTAGAGTAGAACTGCTCTTTAAAAAAATAAATTTGCATTTATTGGTATTCTAACACATGGGCTGCAAAGTCCCAGGCCTAACAAATAGATGGCGCTAGTTCTATTGCATTCACCGCTTTTTCAGTTAGTACTAACCTTCAAAAGACAGCTGTTAAAATGTCATGATATTCTATTCATTATTTTGTGAGTTATTGTGCTAAGAGTGACGCTACTTTTGTTATTTTCAAAACAATGGATCAAAAACAATTTCGTGTTTTAATTTTACACTGCTTCTTGATGGGAAAAAATACCGTTCAAGCGAAGCAATGGCTTGAAAAGTGTTATGGGGACTCCGCTCCATCAGAAACAACAATAAAACGTTGGTTTGCTGACTTCAAACGTGGTCGTAGAGACACCGATGATGCAGAACGCAGTGGACGTCCAAATGAGGCGGTAACACCAGAAAACATCAAAAAAATCCACAAAATCGTTTTGAATGATCGAAAAGTGAAGTTGCGTGAGTTAGCTGACATTGTAAAGATATCAAAAGAACGTGTTGGCTTTATATTGCATGAGCATTTGACTATGAGAAAGCTCTGCTCAAAGTGGGTGCCGAGTTTGCTCACTGTTTACCAAAAACAAGAACGTGTTGATGTTTCTGAGCAGTGTTTGGCCATAGATGAAACATGGATCCATCACTTCACTCCGGAATCAAAACGATCGTCATCTGAGTGGACAGCAACTGGTGAACCTCGTCCAAAGCGACCGAAAGCACAACAATCGGCTGGAAAGGTTATGGCCTCGGTAATACCATCAACAGTGAATATTATATAGCGTTATTGGAGCGTTTGAAGGCCGAAATTGCAAAGAAACGACTGCATATGGCAAAGAAAAAAATTTTGTTTTATCAAGACAACGCACCGTGTCACAAGTCAATCAAAACAATGGCAAAACTACATGAATTGAACTTCGAATTGCTCCCACATCCAGCGTATTCGCCAGATTTGGCTCCCAGCGACTATTGGCTGTTCGCAGACCTAAAAAAAATGCTTGCCGGTAAAAAATTTCGCTCGAATGAAGAGGTTATCGCTGAAACTAAGTCCTATTTTGAGGCAAAAGATAAAACGTTCTACAAAAGTAGTATTGAAATGTTAGGGCGGCGCTGGAATGATTGCGTTGTTCTTGATGGAAATTACGTTGATGAATAAAGCTAATTCTGAACAAAAAAACGGTGTTTTCTTTGTTAGGCCTGGGACTTTTCAGCCCATGTGTTATGTATACTGTGTAGTAAAGACTATATTAGTCTCCCAGTCTGTAATAGTTTTATATATAATTGAATCTGACTAATTAAACTGTGTCTAATGCAATTGAGTAGACCAGAATTCACTAATGCTAGAAAATATTTAAATAGTACCACTATGTAGGTGGGTAATAGAAGATATTGATATACACAAAGACACTTTCAAGATGGGTGACCTAAGCCTAAAACAGCTTTATATCTTTTAAAACTATATCCGTCAGATATGACTAGTTTTCGATAAGAAAAAACAATAGGAGTAATTTTTTATGTGCAAATGTTACAGGTAAGTTTTTTTGTCACGGTTTTTAGTCTCATTGGGGGTAGCAATCTTATTACTGCTCAAACCTCGCAAACGTACAACGTATCCCTGAACTTTATTACAAAGCTTCCACAACTTTAACACACCGCAATGCAACGCAGAAACTACAAATCAGTCACTTTTCCCTAAGGCATTTGCTTTAGTACAAGATTCGGTTCCGTCAGTTTCTTCTAACAGACGGTTTTGACAGAGAGTTCGATTTCGCCAATCAAATAATGAACATGTTGGAGAAGAAAGTAGTTAATGTAGGGAAAACTTGGTTTAGCCAAGGCACATTTTCATTTTCTTGGCTATGTATGTACATAAATAAACAATGTGTAACTGTTTGGGCAACAGTTAAACGCGTAATTGGCCCAATGTTTATTGAGAAAGGTTAACAGCTGCAAAATATTGCGAGCTGCTAGAATCAAGATTTCTATCTCTACGTCTATATGTGTCGGGGTTACCACTTTATGCAAAACAAAGCCCGTCTATAGAGAACGTCTGATATTCTCAGAATATTGTGATGATACTTAAAAGATCGTGTCATTGGTCTGGAATACGAGAATCACACCGGTGGTAGCACTGAGTGACCTTATCTGCCAGATTTTAATTCGCGCGACTTCTTTTTTTTTGGGTGTTTTTGAAAGACAAAAATTGTCCACAAATGGTGATTGATCCACCATCGAAAACAAATGTAACTCTTATCCGGTCAAGGTGAGTCCAGTGGACCCGGGGCTCATTTCACTTTGTCACATGTTTTAAAATATTTGTCTTAGGGTAATCAGCCCTTATGACTTCTAAGAATACCTTAGGTAGAGTGTTATCAGTTAGTCAAATATTTTAATTTACATTTAGTAGATGAAAAAGAAATTTTTAAAACTGATTATTAAATAACTGGGCAAGGTGGATCTATTAGACCCTCCTTATATTTCTATTAATACTAAATTAATACTAAACTCTGTAAATTACGTTTATCTTTTGTTGTTGTAAGTTTCAAATAACAATATTAGTGATAATTACGGTGATTTATGGTTTTATGAATACAAAATTATGAAATCGACTGAATTGATATTTTTTAGATGTCAGTGTACCGAAATACGAAAATAAACTGACCCCTTATAACGATTGCAAATGTTAAGAGTTTTTAAAATAATTTTAAAAAGGTCTTTTGTATCTGGAAGTATCAAATAAAAATGCAAGCCTAATTAATACTTTCTATTGTGCGTTTTGTTTTTAATCTTTGCTGTCCTTTTATGCTTGGATTTTAAAAGATTTACAATATTATGTCGAATGAAAGAAGACACGAATTTAGCAAAAGTCACGTACAAGCTACATATGACTTTGTAGAAATATTATACAGAAATGAAGAATACCCAATACAAAGATATGGTTTCTGCTGGCCTTCTAGGTAAATTAGGTTATACGATTTTGCAGAATTATATCGAACCAGGGAAGACATTTTCTTTTAGTCATCTTAAATAATAATTTTTTTTATCTTACTTAATTACTCGTTTATGCAATACTAACAAAAAGTACCATACAAACTTTATCATGCAAAGGCGGGTCCATTGGACCCACCTTTCCCGGTAACGTATCTAAAATACGTTATCTGGATAAGGGTTAAGCAATTTTAGCAGAAGTTCTCGGTAAAGTTATGATGGACTTTTGTTTGCGTCTGTACAGCCATTGCAACTAAGGAAGGCAGTATGAAAATGTTTACCTAATAAAAATAATTTTACATTTTAAATAGTAATTTTATTGTAATCTATTTCACAGTTATAGAAAAATGTTTTCTAACATAAGCCATAAGGTCATGATCCACGTCAATGATCTTAAGACGTTAAACAGGACTAATTCCATCAAAACAAACAAAATCGAAACTTTTAACTATACGGAAGCTTCTTCTCAGAAATATCACCAGACAGGGTAAAGGCTTATACATCTCAACAAGAAGGGCAATGTGCAATCCGTGGTCTTACGTTAGCTTCTTCTAAGAATACGGAAATCGGCATTGATTTAATAGCAAAGGTTATTCAAGGTCAAATGAGACAATTTGCCATAGGTACCGCAGTGACTAGGCGCTGCACCATGGTTAATAAAGCTATTAAAACTGTTCATCCCCGTGTTTACCATACAAAGGCAGCTTAAGAAATTCTGCCATAGACGCCATATACCCTAGCGACGGTTCTGAGTTTAGTCTTAGCCTGTCATAGCTGCTTTTAAGAAGGTTAAATAAAAGAATCTCTATTTTGCAAAGTTTGCATTCAAATGTTTTTTACGCAAAAGCAAATCGAAGCTGAAACCAAAACATGCAAAGATCTTTGAAAAAGCAATAAAACTACGACAATGTGGCTCTACTGTAACGGTGTTCTGTTCAATTGCTTCCCTTTACCCTCTCGAATTTAAAAGCCAGCAGGTATGTGGATAGAGTCTGCTACTTAGAATTATAATAAAGGTAAGTCTGCTTTCAAGCTACACTTGGCCACTGCTTCCGGAAGAAGGCCTAATGAAGGAGCAGATAATGTACCAATGCCACTCTTGTTTGATAATACTCTAAGTAATGTTTTATTTTTCCTGATAAAAACAGCAAGTGCTACTACATTAACCATTGTCAAGTAGACAACTATCCACAGCTTTTTAATATAATCTTTCTAAAATAAAAAGTGTATTTTCTAGATATCTGGGTTTAGATGAAGATTAGGTTTAATTTCTTAGTTTGCAATTGTTTTTGGTCAATTGTTTTACCAAATATTCAAAGCTGTTGTTCATTCTCGACTTTCCTCAATATTCTACAGCAAATAAAATACGTAGTGTATTGGATAAAAGTAATAATAGATAGAAGGTCACTTTGATATTCTGTTAGGTAAAGCAATACCAACAAAAGTGGAAAAATGAGATGGTGGCTCATTTCCGATTTCGTTGTCTTTTCATTGTGAGTTTCTATTCTTGTAATTCTACTCTAACTTTTTCAACACAATTAGTATTTGGTTAGTTTTCTGTTTTGGTCTGTTTCTTGAGTGAAGAAGTGTGAGAAGTGGAATTGCATAGTACGTACCATTTACAGCTACACCACGTAGTGCAGATTAATTAAGTTCATTCCATTACAAAGGAGGGTGGTTGTATGACCATCACATCAACAGTCATGAAATATACACAACCTATTTTGGTTCCTAACTAAAGGTGCATTGCAACAGTGCTGGTATGCTACGACACATCCAATTGCAATCGGAGTGCACTAAGTGTCTACGTTTACAAACAGCAGAAGACACTCTTTTAAACCTCGGCTAGGGCTCAAAGCTGTGCTCTTTGATTAACTAAACTAACGCTTTAATCATTTGAGCCACCAGGTTGTTCCGGTAGGCAAATATTATTCCGTGTATATGTATTTTTTATTTATGGTTGTCGGACCTGTTAACCAAGTAAATAATTTACAGGTTGTCACAGACAGTTAGAGCATTAGTCTAGTTAACCAGTAATTAAAATATTCAATCTAAGTAATAATAAAGTATCATAAAAATATTTATCATCTAGGATACAAGTTTTTCTTGTTTATTAAATAATAATAATAACAATCGTGTGTTTTAACAACTTAACTGATTTTTTTCTCATTGTTTGTTTACGTAAAGTAAGAATTTAGCCTTGAAAGATACAAAAAGAATATGTGGACTTTACAATAAAACAATTAAAATTGTATGAAGGCAATTATCAAAGATAGGTCTAGTAAATTATTACAAAGTCTTTATTTGGCTTAGATTTTATATAACGACTACCTCACAGAGTGATTTTTTTAAAAAAAATGTTAAACGCATAAAACCGACATAAGTATAATTCTGTATTTCTGTAAACTCCTTGGTGTGCTACGAATAATAATATAGATATGGTAATATAATCAGCATTCTCCAAAACATATTCATAGCTTCAATAACTTTGTAACTTCTCTCTTTTAAGATATCTTATGTTTATTGAAACGATTCTATCGCATCTTGCTCGCTTCAGTAACTCGCTTCACAAGCTGTTTACTGATTTGGTTAAGCAGAGAAATGAAGCTATTGAAACGAACAGCTTTGAAGTAGGAAACTCAAAATATCTAATGAATGTATTTATAGCATCAGTCTGATTTTCATAGAAGATGAATAGTAATGGGTTAATGCAAAAAATAAAATTATTTTCATTTTCATAATGTTCCGTTCTTCAATTATTTTTATTAAACCTACACTGCGTTTCATTTTACTTAAGAGTATAGCAGTTAAAATGTTCTATAGAAAATATTAATCCTTTCGCGACTTCAATGAAACTATCCCAAATCTAGGTCATGCCAGTTACATGTAAGACCTTAGTAATTTTAGACATGATTAACTTCAAGGTTTCAGTTGGTGCTGTAAAGTTACCCTCTAGAAAACAATATACGGGAGTTTCAACTAATATGAGGGGAATAAATAAAACAGTAGGTACAATTTAGAAGGATATTCTTAGCCTTGCTACAAATTGTTCGCAGTAAAAACAGAAACTGTAAGATTAATTATTTAATAATCTTTTATTCTCATATTTGAATACTAATAATATTTTTAAAGGCGCACACGAACAAGTATCTATTAATTTAATTATTTTATTAGTTAAAGTGCAAAATTTATTTGTTTTCGACTTATCTCGCGAATACTTGATCAAAACTACATAAAAATTATTCTTACGCTAAATTATATTTTACAAAACAAAATAAAGAACACTGAAGTCGAATGAAAAGGAGGTGAAATATGAGTGGTTATTAAATAAATTGTCTACGGCCATCTTTAAATGGTTGTCAGAACCGAAAACTGTCGATTATTTATTTATTTATCTGTTTCAATTTTTACTGATATATTAGACTTAACTACAAGAATTGGTAACATCTTATATTACGGGAAAGCTTGACTATGTACAGGGTGTTAATAAATAGCACCATGGAGTTGATATAGTTAAAGTTATGGTCCTGATATAAATTTGCATGCCTAGTTAGTTATTAAAACATCAATATCCTCGTTAGAAATAGTTGTAGAAAATTAACTTCTAAAACTAATTCACTTTAATTACACAGAGTATACTTTATAACTATATATAAAAATAGCAAAACTCCAAATTTGACGTGTCTCAGCTGTAGAGTACCCTTTGTATAATTTATAAACATCTAATAAAAGCTTTTGAGATTATTTTAAATAAATAATTATGCTATACCCAAAAGTTAATACAGTGTGTCTACTTAAGTTGGAACCATATGGCAAACCTTTTTATTATTAGTTTTACGACAAAAAGTTATTCTTCATAAAAAGTTCTGCATGGTCTAAAACTTAAAATGCCACCATCAGATATGAAAATGTTTCAGTCATATACGAGGCATGTAAGAAAATATAAATCTTGCCCAACAGTAAAGTATCTTTATTTTTGACAGTATCGAAGAATATTATAAAAGAAACTTTATCAAAATTAAAAACTATGTTCTAATATATAATTACACACTCATCTACCCTGAAACATTTTTTTCTATTGATTTCCAATAATGTAGTGTTAATTACACAGCTTTTTATTTGTAATGTAAAAAAAATGTTTTAAGGTAGATGGATGTAGTTGCATATTAGGATATAGTTTTTAATTTTGATTAACTTCCCTTTATAATATTTTTCGATATTGTCAAAAATAAACCCAAAATTTATATTTTCTTACACACCTCGTATATGACTGAAACATTTTCATATCTGATGGTGGAATTTTAGGCTTTAGAAAAATAACTTTTTGTCGTAAAACTAACTAATAAAAAAGTTTGCATATGGTTTCAACTTAAGTAGACACACTGTATATCTACGTGCAACTTTGAAGGCTCCATGATTAGGACAGTAATTTATTGAAAGTGCACCGGGACCGTATCAATACAGCACCGGCCTTGTGTACAAGATATTTCTTCCGATCCTGTCAAAAGTGGAACTCGAATTTTTGTCTATGGCTGGATTTCCCTTATTTCCCTTCCATCATTATTAAGAGATTTAAGTGAATTATTGTGTTATTACCGAACATTTAGGTATAACAAAAGAAAAAACCTTGACTTAGAAAAATTATCGTTATAGTCAGATGTATGATTTTAAACTTTAACATTTCGAAGCCATTTATCATTAAACAAAGAATTTACTGTAAAAACTTAGATATATTTACTTATAACCCAGCAAACACAATTATATCGTAGCGATATCAGTGCGAGTTTATCTGTGTACGAACTTGTTTAAAGTTACATAGCACACTGCGCACATGTACGTTACATATAACGCGTAGTGTCAGAAACACAGTACGAGTTACAGTACATCGCGATTACGTACCGATTGTTACATGCCGACGACATCCATCGTGCTTCAGACTAGGTATATGCTTGTTGGTATATCGTCATAATTTTACGTGAATACATCGCTCTAATGTCTACGTTTCGATGTACCTGTTTTGTTTAATTTTAAAAGACTATGTAATACGCTAAATTACGCATTCGTTACGTCTACATTGTAACATTGTTAACACGTAACAAAGAGTATGCCCCATTAATTAATTAAAGTCTGGTCTTTCTACCTCCTTAGAAATTTATCGTCCACGTAAGCCAAAACATTTTTCCAAGCTTACGACCAATTTATTCTAGTCTATAGAGGTTGCAGAAAGACCAAAATAAATTAGTCAAAAGTTAATACAACATATTGACCTTGCCCAAGTAAGAAATTTCTCAAGTTATCTGACCGATAAATTTGTAAGGAGGTGGAAAGACTAGGCCTTAATCTAGGTGGTGCAAAAATTTCAAAATCTCTTAAATAATTCAAATTTGTTATCAAATAGACCTGTAGTTTAGGAATACTGCCATTCCGTTTTTAAACAAAAGTAAAAATTTAGAATTAAAGTTAAGAAAAGATCAAGGACATACATTGCAAAACGAATAGCCTAGTAACATAGCTAATTTGAATGATATTACACAGTTCTTTATTTTTGAAGGAAAATGCATTAAAAGTAATACTTGGAATAAAAGTTTTATTAAATTTTTTTAAAAAAGAAAAAATACAAAACAATTCCAAAACACATTAATTTGTTTTTGTCTTCTCGTTCCTTTTTAATCTCTGTGCAGCATGGCGTAGTCTCTCGGAACAACATTGCTCAATTTCTGAAAAACAAAACAATTTATATATGCGAGCTATAAATATTACGACAAAAAGAATACCTTTGTCCGATATTCATCGTCTTGGTTCCAGCCATTCGGAGATTCCCACGTTGACACAATCACGAATAACCACGAATAACAGCAAATTCGTTGGTCAGAACATTTTTTAAATTCTGGAGATCTTGTCATTATAGCCAACTCCACCAAACTTACATAAAAAGAGTTTCTAGAAAAAAAAAGAAAACGAATAAACAAAAATAGTTATGTGTAGCAAACAAATTCGCATGTTCTTTATTTAATTTTCTAATTTTCCAAAACTTTTTTTTTGTATCTATTGGCAGCATTTGCTTTACCTCTGATCTTTGATTGATTGATTAATCGTAATATCAGAATTTAAAATTTTAGTATCGCTAAAACTGTGTTGCTATTATTGTCATTGATGCTATTATTCCTTTCATAGTAGTATTGCTTTCAATTTTATCAAAGATTTTATTATGGTTGTCATTTTTATTATTGAATGAATTGTAATTTATGTTTTGTTTTTATAATATTTTTGTACTGCCCTAATCTACCGTACTTTTGTCTAGTTGATAAAGTGCTAAACAGTTTTTACTTTATTCTTTTAGACATTTCGCTTACAGTAAATTGTTATCTTTAAAAATACAACAATCAGTACAAATACTACATATTACTAATTTAAACTTGCCTATTAACGACACTAAACCAGACAAATTTGCATAATAACTGCGGAACACTGTGGAATGAAGTTACTCGAACCGCACGAAGGCAGGGAACCAAATCAGTGGTGTTCTTTGAAGAATTTACTGTTTAGATGCAGACAGGCTAAATACTTTTATTACATTCTTAGAAAGGACCATGTCCCTTTCTTTCTCATTTGTAAAGTAAACACAAAATTTTCCTAAAAACGTCTAAGAAGGAAGTCACAAATTTCGTTTGAAACCCCTTTCACATTGACAGGTAAATCAGGCAAACTTTAAAATAACGGGATATTATTCACTATTATTTGAATTCTTCATACTTGACTTTAAATAAGGAAATATTGATTTTTACCGCTTTACTGCTTGTTTATAAGTCGTCCAATATACGTAGTAAAGTTTCACTTGAGAAAAAAAATTTATTACAATATTATTTGTCATCTTAGAATGGTCCCTACCTGGTCCGGCGCTTTTGTGCGGTGCACAATCTGTAAAAGATCCACTTTCCTGTGTGATTTTTATATAGAAAATACTGTAGTTACACAAATATTGCTGTGGTTTTTGGCTATACAGCAAAATCAAGTAAAATTTTAAAGATCGAAATTGCCCAAAAAATTATGGAAATAAAAAATTATTTTTAAATTAATATTGTTTATCACTTTATATTTTAAGACTTAATTTATATTAGAATTCAACACTATTATAATATCATCTATATTATTTTATGCCTTAAACATGTAGGAAAACGCATAAGAGATTTAATTGCAAAAACTAAAAATGACTTTAGATTAGTATTTTTGTTAGTATTCCTGAAGAAAAGAACTTTAAAAAGTTTGGATCGCGGTTGCTATGAAATTTTAGTCACGTCTGAGATTATATTCTACAATAAACTTTGACAGATGTCAGTATAATTTTCTTATGAAATTATAACCTTATAAGAAATGTCATTATGAAAAAATTGAATGTGGAATATAAAAATATCATTATTTCAGACATGTATAAGAAGATTATTTACCAAGAATTAGCGCACAAAGATTTGAAAACGTAACGTCAATTGGGCGACCAGTGTTCTAAATAGTTAAGATCTTCTATAAATCAAGTATATGTAAAACAAGCATTATTGTTACGTCATTAACATTTATTATATAAGTATATGCAGAAGTGTGTAACAAACACAGCGTATACCCTACATCTATCAGATGTGATTGCAATTACGGCTTTGCAACGTTATAACATTGTCGTTTACTTGATGTATTCGAAGTTACGCGCTGCCGACGTAGTTTGAGTAATCCTTTGCGATGTCGTAGTCTTGACGTCCCAGCTACACTTTATACCTGATATCTACCTGATGTGATTGAAATTACGCGCTGGCGATGTAACTTGAGTACTCCTTTGCGATGTCATAGTATTGACGTACCAGCTACATCGATAAGATGTAATCGAGAGATGCAGTGCTTGTTCTTTCGTTGGTATGTACCTGTTACATATATGTCACACCTGTGTTTACTGGGAAAGATCTTTAAGGTACTGACCTCTAAAATTCAAGAAACATGGGCCTGAATGCATCAGTGATAGGGATTGTCTATATCTTTTTGCAAATGTAAACAGTCTTTTTATACTTGAGAAAATCTGTTGATCACCTACAAAGCAGCAAAGATGACGAAGACCATTGACTAACAAATTCTTCTCTCTTGATAGAATTAAAAACGTAAGTCATTCACATTAATAAAACTAAATGGTTCTTTATATCTAGTACCAAAAGAGATTAAATCGGTATCAAGACTCTTAGTATTTTTTAGGTTGAAGTCTTCAACTAGTTTACGTGGTAATCCTCTTCCAAGAAATAATCAACGGGTAAACTAACAGTTATCATTAATACATGTTATATCTGGAAATACAGAATGCAATGTGAAGTTTTGTTAGCCAGGTTTCAGTTAAACAAATTATGCCATACTCTTGGTTCTACAAGTTGTCATATAAATCATTCAGTTTGCTTGCAATACCTATATAGCCTGATACAGTAAACCTTAAACGTAATAGGAAAAATAAAAATAGAAAACTATATTTTTTTATCAACCCCAAAAAGGTTATGCAACATTTTATTCTCATATTATTCCCACATCACCTTTTCGCTCATAAAGTTATAAAACTACCATAGCTTTGTTATCTCATTATGATAAACTTATTTAAAAAAAATTGAATAACATGCAGTCGTTTTCTTAATGATTGCACTAATATGACGACCGATTCCTATTTAATATAATCAAATATGGAACACCCTATAACTGTAATATATTCATATTTATGCACTCAAATGGAAGCAATAAAAAATAATATTCACACATGTAGATCATTAACTTACTTTTAAATAGCAAACACTCCATCATTTTTTGTATCAGCTAGATTCTTACGTTTTATACTTTAATCATTTCAAATTAGCATTAACAGAAAACAAAAATGTTGTAAATTATCAAAGCCACTAACTAATACCTTTTTTACATAATGGTTGGTCTTAATTATGAATCTCGTAATAACTTAAGAAACCTTGATTAACAATCTAATATTATGTTTAACAAACGAGAGGGCTAACTTGAGTAAGAAATAACTTGCGCAGTTCAAACTAGCTAGAACAAACTTGCAAATCTCTTAAAATTAAACTTAATCATGTACGCTCTTCGTTTGAAAACTTTGTTATAAAATGTTCTAAGATTCAACTTCAGATTGAAACCGGAAATTTTAAGGTTTTTGACCTTGTGCAGTATGTGAAACTTCCATAATTTAAAATAAAAAGGGTCATTTTAAAAGAAAATTGATAGAGTTTGTAAAATCAATGTTAGTCTGTATAATAGCTGGTTCTATCAGTAATAGGATAAAATAGCCTTAGGAACGGTGATCTTGTGTATTTGAAAGCAGTACTGTTCAAATATTATCTTTCCTGAAGTTTGTCTTGCCTTAAACAATCTTGCTGAAAGTATTAAAGTAAGCAGCTGAAGAAACAAGAATATACACAATATTTCACACGCTCGCTAGATCACGTTCACATTGAAAACTATCCAAGGTGAAGGTATTAGACATTCAAGAGTAATAGTAAAGTTTTACAGTTATATCAATCTGTGTTTATGTGGAATCTATGTGAAAATTCGAATCAGTTATTCTCATTTAGGTGGAAACGTTTCTAAAGTTTCAAGGAATTTATCACTTTATTCAGTATTTGATTTCCGATTTTTATTCTGGTCACGAACAGTAAAAGCGACGACGATAAAGCTCTGTAGAAACGAGATTTATTTCCGAACGATGCTTTAAAAATAATTATCTCAAATATTTTTAGTTTCCGACTGTTAATTTCTAAGTTTTCCCCTCTTTGTACGGCAACGAAAATACATTCTCGGCGAGGCAATTAAGTTAAAACCGAAATCTAAACTGCAAATTAGACCGTGAATGTGGTAAATGAATTCTCGGATTTTTAATTTCGTTGAAATTAAAAGCGTCAGTTTGTTGGGCCAATTAAAACTAAAGTAAATATTAATTAAAGCTAATAATTAGCATTATCGGTTAAGTTCAAATGTTATAATTTAGTAATGCAACTGTTCGTGCATAATCTTTTTAATTGAATATCTCCCTAATTAAATTGTACTTCAGCTAAATTAATTCAGCATAATAATTGTCTGGGAACGTTAACACAGATTGTCCTTTTAATGAACAACTAATGATAAGCTTAAATGCTGAAACTTACTAGAATATTTATGAGATTCTACACGGTATAGTTAACAGTCAGCAATAGTTTTTTGTTTTTCTTTAAGAAAATGAATATTTAACAGTATTTCACTACTACTTAAAAATAAATTTCATAATGTTTGTTTCGTTGCATTCTCCTTGTTATTTATACCACTACTGAAAATTGTCAAGTTGTTTATTCTACAGCAAAGTTTTAGATTTTACGGAATTTTCTCAGCTTTATTTCTTAATCACTACATTTATTTATTATACCTATCTACGGAGATGTCTCATAGCATGTTGCATTCTTTAAATACAGTACTCATATGGGACATATACGAAGTGTATGTAATTCGCTGATCTTCAAGTTTGGTATATATAACATTAAATATTAAATTAATCTTTTTTTTACCTAGCCAATTCGATACCTTTTAGTAGCCAACGTTCCCAAAATAGAAACGGTCTTTATAAATAAATCTTTGTTTTTTTACCTGTTTAGAATAAAGTTTTTACTGGTGATGTCTATAAACCTTAATTGTTTTCAAGCTTTTTCACAAATTTTTATTAACGTTATATTTTTTTAAAAAATGAAATCTTTGATGCTATTATATGTTTTAGCTTATGTTTTTATTATTATAAGTAATTACAGGATGTACTAATATGTACATCCTTTAAGAAAGGTATTTTGGTAATATAAATCACTGGCAAATAGTACGAAGCTGATAAATATGAGTGTCCCATTTTAGAAACGTTGCTACGTAAAGATGAGGCTTTTCCGGTAAATGCAATAACTCGTATAGCTTAGGACGATCTAGAACGAAACACATTTGGCACCTACCCTAGTAGCACAAAACTCGAGTCTCCTTAGAATCTCACTAGAAACTATGCAGTCTATTGAAATAAAACCGTTGGTAAAACTGGTTGTATCCTATGCAGTTCCTGTATAGGGAAAACCAATCTATTTAGCCAAGTTAGGTAACACGTTGTTTCTGTGTAGGATACCTAAATTGGTAATTATGTTGGTTTCACTATATCGAAACGATGTTGTCCACAAGCGTGGAGACTAGGTTTTATTATAATTATTATTGCATCAGATAAACAAAAACTAACAACTGAAAAATATTGTATTAACATGTATTGTATAACATTTGCCTTTTTAAGTTGTAAATAATAAAATATAATGAATTTTTTTGAGAATGTTTGTTTGAGTTGTAACAGACATAGAGTGTATCTTCTTTTAAAAGTCCACTATCTATTCAATGTGAAGGCTGCTCATTTATAACAAAAGCAAGTCGAATATTGAAGGAATGTATCGATCAAGTGCATTTGTTTTAGTTTCAACTTCGAAATAAAGTACTTGGATGATAAAAAATATACCTACATATATATATCAAACGATGCAAGATTCTATAAGAATTAAATGATTAGCTGAGTCTTCTTATTGTTTCATCAGGTTTCAGGTACATACTTCTTGACCATCGGGGTAATTTGACACTTGTAGCTGCATTTACGAATGTCTAAGAATAACGATACTGCAAGGGGTTGGTTTCATTTAAGCACGGCGTAACTTTAAAGCTATTCTCCGTTGAACCTGCATCCGAGTAAGAAGTATAATTATTATTCTAACGTTATACTTGTGAATTTGTACTGTGCTGTATGTGCTGAATATGCTGAACATAAAGTTAATAAAATTGTATTTACGTAAATAACTATTTAGTAGATACCTAAATTAAACATGAAAAGTCATGTTTGATTATGTTGATAAAATTGCGCATGAATAAATGTTCACTTATAATTTTAATTAGCTTGCCTTTATGCTCAGTTATTAATTATGTGTCCATAACTTTTTACATTTAATTTACTGTAACTTTGTAAAATAAAGGTAGTATTTTTAGGCGTATGTATATATTATGTATGTGATAGCCGCTTTTTTCATCCAAAATAATAAAATTCCCTTACAATTTATGCTGAATGTTTTATTTTCCTTAAAAATTTATTAACTAGCTTGTTTAACTTATCGGCTAAATTAATTGATTAAATTAATACAATTTAATGGACTACTTAATTAAAGTAATTATTTAACCTTGGATTTATCTAGTTACACAGTACAGGAATGAATAAGCAAGCTAAAGTGGGATATGAGCAGGTAAGCTAGTCATATACTATGTTGTTTCTGAAAAGCTTTAACGTTAAAACAATGTTGACTGCCTATACAGGGTGTCTCTAAAAGGTTGGGACATGGCTTAACTGCAGACTCCTGGGATAAAAATAAGAAGACTTAACCCAACTTCCCTATATCCAAAATCGTCTCGTTAAGTTTGTACGAGGCATCAAAGTTTTTTGAAAAAAAAATTAATTTTGCGTATAAAAATAGTAGGCTTTGATCGATTCTTATAATTTTTGGTATGGCATGTTTTGTGACTATAAGTCACATTTCAAGATAGTTTTGGTCTTTATCAGTAAGTTGTAAGTGTATTAAACAAAAATGTCGCAGTACAAATTTGTTGATAACTTTTCAGTACCTAGGCTGAGAACTTTCAATTGTTTTTTCCAAAAAGGTATTTTCTTTAGAAACATTTTTTGTATCTTTGTAATTTCTGATAACGCTTAAGGTTTATCCTAGGGATACGATCTCTTATCCTTTCTTTGATGAGTATGAGTATTCAAACCGGCGGCGACACAATTCGGGAAAATAGAAACAATAAATGTCCACTAATATCTTCTGGCAGGTGCAAAAAGAAAGTAAGGGTTCTTACGATTCGAAATCTGATGGGCATCTGGTGTTTGTGAAATATAATGATAAAGCGAAAGCGACTGTAAGAAGTAGTCATTATGATAGAACAACTTTCCATAAATCCGCTACAAAAGTAAAAGGAGAGCAAAAAAGAATATCCAGCAACCCAATGCTATCTGCTTGATCAACTTTGTGGTAGCTATTTCCAAAAATTCAGATATAAAAAGTGTTTTCTTGCATGCTCTAAATATGGTTGTTGCAGCAGCATATCGTTCTTACCAACCAGCATGTCAATGATCAGACAGGTATCACCCATTTAGAATCTTGGAGCACAATTGCAATGTGTGTGATAAAAACAAAAGCTACAGGGAGAAAACGACAAGGCAGTTCATCACTATCAGTTGTACGTGATATTTGTTAAGATGGCGTTAATTATATTATAACTGCATGTTTCCAGGGAAGGTGTATAGTGTGCCACAAAATCTAAATGTAAGAAGAGAAAGCTTTATCTTGCTGTAGTATATCACAACATCAAGTGATTTGATTATTTTACTTTTAAGATGTTTATATGATTTTTATTTAAAAACTTATATCAAAACTAATGTACAAAATGGGATTCAAGATTCGGGCAAAGAATTCAAAGTGCTGCCATTAAAAGGTTTTAAATAGGTAAAGATGGACCTGTAATTTCCAATGGCCAAAGATTTTAAAAAAACCTTTCCGCCCCCTATTGAATATTCTTTTTCATAGTGCCTCGAAAATTGCCCTGTTTAGTAAATTTTTGATTTTATATAATTTGTCCGTGGTTTTGATGTAATAGATTGCAATGGATTAAGAAACGATAACCAAGTTTTAAATTATGTAAAAAAGTCGCGGATTCCTGGACTAAAACGCGCGAATATAGAAATCCCGCTGAACAAAGTCTAATACTACTAGACTTGTAAAGTATCAAATAGGAGACAACACAGATTCCACAGTCAAAGCCAGCCATAGTTGTTGGATTCACTACTGGAACAGGAAGTCAAAAGCACTTTAGTTAGAGACTAATTTTATTCAATTTATAAAAAGCAAATAAATGTTAAACTGTATAAATAGGTTATGTAAAAATACAACTCAAACAGTATTAGTTAGTAAAAAATTTATTACAATAAATAAGGTGGATTTGGTGAACGGCGAAATCTAACTTTCGTTTGATAAAAACACATTATTCATTAGGTAAATAATAATAATAATAATAAAAATAAAAGTAATAATTGAATGCCCAACAGATACACAAATCTGTTTATAAGACAAGACAATCTAAGCAACAAAAGCGCTAAATATAATTAATTATAACGCAAACAACAATATAAAATAGCACTAAATATGTATGGTGACAATTGAAGTGTGAGGAAAGTATTTAATTAGCAATACATCAGTGACAAGGTTGAAACTGTACTAAAGATAAAGGTTTACCTCACAACAATTTGGATTGGTTCTCGCTGCAAGAGCGCTGAATGAACAGGCAGATCTCGCGTTGATCCTAAGTATAAGGAGAGAAATCTGATCCAATAGCTTTGGGAACTCAATCTTGTTGTTAATTAACTTTGCCAGAAATCCAACGTTGCATTTTCTTTTTGTTTAGGAGCGATTCAAAATTGTGTTCTTCTAATAAGAGACAATAATTGATATTTCTATCTGAAAAAACGCCAGTCTACTTGAACAAAAGGTATTTTAAAAACCTTCTTGTATGAGTTCGATAGGTAATTGTTCTGATAGATAATAAGGATACCAATTAACGCATGCGTATTCCAAACGACTTCTCAAAAATGTTAAGATCTCTGAAAAGCTTTGCTGTTCTGATAGCAAAGCCGAGCATTTGAGAAGCAGAAGAGCAAACTTCTTCAATGTGTTTCTAAAAAGATTTTCTTAATTCAATGATACAAACCAGACTCCAAGATCTTTTATTTGTGAAACAGACTGAAGCCTTCTTCTTTTTATGTAGTAATCGGGGATAGTAGCATGTACTGTAAGTCAGGATCTTGCATTTTTTAACAAGTTCGAACACCAAGATGCAAAAACGTCAATGTCCTTTTGAATCTTTGCAGAGTCTTGAGGGGACTGTATGCAGTTGAAGAGTCTAACATCATCAGCATAAGCAAGAACATGGCATTTGAGACTTGGTAAAAGATCGTCTAAGAAAAGAATAAACAGTAGAGGAACAAGGTTTGAGCCTTGCGGAATTCCAAATGTGCCAACGAATTCAAACAAACAAAAGCCAATATTTTATACATAGTTGATTTTGTTCGTAAGGTATGATTGCATCAGGCTCAAAGCAAAATGAAAGAATTGGAATGGAGAGATTGTGGATTAGTATGAAGTGGGACATAGTATCAAACGTTCGAATAACATCGGTATAACTAATGTTAATTGTAAGACCACGACCGATGTTCTCACAGAAAAGTTTCATAAATCAAACAAGATTGGTAACCATGTTGGTTGTTGCTTATTAAAAGCTTAGCATGATTGAACGTTTGAACATATAAAGCTTATTTAATTATTTTTGCAAAAATGGAAATTATGGAAATAGGTCGATAGTTAGTAAGCATTGCAGTATCACCTTTTTTATCAACCGACGTTATTCTAGTTCTTTTTTATCTTTCAGGAAACGTGGAAGTTTTAATAGATACGTTAATAAGATCATAAGTGGATATGTAAACACAAATATGCAATGTTCAACTAAATAATTAGGCATAAGACCGTCACCAGCTGTTGGATTCTTACGAAGCGTGGCTAACAACTTAATTAGGCCATCTTAAGTAACATTATTGAATTGCAAGCACGGGATATTCAAGATGCCATCTTACTGGAAATACGATGGAGCATTAAAAAAAAGTTTGAGAATGTGTGTGCAAGGGCTACAATGTGTTGATGGTTGGTGAAATTACTGATGCCCGGGATTGTTATTGTTCCTTGACGTTGGTGTGCGTAAGGCCAAAACTAGGATCCGCTTTGATGGAAGATAAACCATATTAAAATATGCAGTAAGAAGTAGCCGATATTTGTATTTATACTGACTCGTTTAAACTCATTATAAAAAGTATTATAGAAATGTCTCTATTTTCTTCAGCAATGCCTTTTAATGCGTAGATGACGCCTAATTTCAGCACTGAACCAAAGTGGTAATGTATGACTCCTTTTCACAGCCATGCGGGGAACGAAGGTATTAATTGCATCATTAAACAGTTAAAGTATTTTGAAGAAATTCAAGAGGGTTATTGTACACTGGAATGCTTATGCAATGGATTTTTGTTTCTAAAATGTATAAATAGAGCAGTTGGTAGTAGATAGTTACAATGAGCAGTACTTAAGTTTTGGTAGCATTATAAAAACCTATAGCTCTATTTAGATTTTTATTGTATGCCTCTTAGATATATGGAAGAATATTAGTCACTTACTACAGGCATATTAAAATACAATAACAGATCAGGAATGTATCTGCTTGCATACAATGAATATTTCGATTACAACGCTTGAAACACTGACCAAGACTGTTACTTATTGCTACCTTTCTGTGTGTTTTGCCTATACGCAATGAAATTGTCAAAAGGAAGCGCCCTATGCTGGAGATGATTAAAAAATTTGTTACAGTTGGATCTACTTTTGAAATATTCTTTAAAAAAATAATTTAGCGATTAGCAATTTTCAAAGTGTCAATTCTGAATAAATTTAAAAAATGCCAGCAATAGCAAACGTATCAATGTTGTTATTCTGATTTGTCCTGCCTATTTAGCCTGAATTGATCATTAACAATAAAAGCAGGATGCCATTTGTTTTAACAAGTTGCAGGACTATATTCTTAGAAACTTCAGTTAGGGATTTTTTAGGAATTAGCAATTCTCCATGTTTTCATTTTTAAGTAGTTTAAGAAATTTTTACAATATCTTAGAGCGGGCATATAAAGGCAATTTTTCTATTTTGTTTTTTCTTGTGTTTATTTAGCCAGAATCGACCGGTAAAAACAATTGTACAATTCACTGTAGCTATATTTAGTTTTAAATGATTTTAAGGAATTTTATAGGGATTAGTAATTCTCCACATGCTCATTCTGAAGAAGTTTAAGGAACTCGACGTTTTTGTTTGATTTGTATATTTGGCCTGAATTGACTATTAGCAATAAAATCTGTACCATCACTTAAATAATGTAACATTGTTGCAGCTACTATTTACTTTTATTTTTCGCTTGCTTGTTCTGAATTTCTAAAGTCAAAGTGGCGTCTGCTAAAAATGATTTAGCAAGTTGCTACAACTGTAATGAGTTTTTTCAGATATAGTAAGAGACTCCCTACCAATGGCAATTCTCTCATTCTAAAGAAGATTAAAGAACGCAAACAATATCTTGGAACGGATATTTCAGAGCAGTTTGTTCTGTCCATTTAGCCCAAATGATCATTAACATTAAAAGCAGAGTGCTGTCGGTTAAAAGTGATTTAACAAGTTGTTGCAGTTATACTGAATTCTAGCAGAAACTTCTAAGGATCCTTCAGGAATCGTCAATATTTTGGACCGGTCATATCATGATCGTTTTTTTCTTTTCTCTTATTCATCAACGTAATTTCTATCAAGAACAACGCAATCATTCCAGCGCCGCTCTAACATTTCAATACCACTTTTGTAGAACGATTTATCTTTTGCCTCAAAATAGGACTCAGTTTCAGCGATAACCTCTTCATTCGAGCGAAATTTCTTACCGGCAAGCATTTTTTTAGGTCTGCAAACAGCCAGTAGTCGCTGGGAGCCAAATCTGGCAAATACGGTGGATGTGGGAGCAATTCGAAGTTCAATTCATGTAGTTTTGCCATTGTTTTGATTGACTTGTGACACGGTGCATTGTCTTGATGAAACAAAATTTTTTTCTTTGCCATATGCGGTCGTTTCTTTGCAATTTCGGCCTTCAGACGCTCCAATAACGCTATATAATATTCACTGTTGATGGTATTTCCCTTCTCAAGATAGTCGATGAATATTACACCACGCACATCCCAAAATACCGAGGCCATAACCTTTCCAGCGGATTGTTGTGCTTTCGGTCGCTTTGGACGAGGTTCACCAGTTGCTGTCCACTCAGATGAGGATCGTTTTGATTCCGGAGTGAAGTGATGGATCCATGTTTCATCCATTGTCACATATCGACGCAAAAATTCCGGTTTGTTACGTTTAAACATGGCCAAACACTGCTCAGAAACATCAACACGTTCTTGTTTTTGGTGAACAGTGAGCAAACGCGGCACCCACTTTGAGCAGAGCTTTCTCATAGTCAAATGCTCATGCAATATAAAGCCAACACGTTCTTTTGATATCTTTACAATGTCAGCTAACTCACGCAACTTCACTTTTCGATCATTCAAAACGATTTTGTGGATTTTTTTGATGTTTTCTGGTGTTACCGCCTCATTTGGACGTCCACTGCGTTCTGCATCATCGGTGTCTCTACGACCACGTTTGAAGTCAGCAAACCAACGTTTTATTGTTGTTCCTGATGGAGCGGAGTCCCCATAACACTTTTCAAGCCATTGCTTCGCTTGAACGGTATTTTTTCCCATCAAGAAGCAGTGTAAAATTAAAACACGAAATTGTTTTTGATCCATTGTTTTGAAAATAACAAAAGTAGCGTCACTCTTAGCACAATAACTCACAAAATAATGAATAGAATATCATGAAATTTCAACAGCTGCCTTTTGAAGGTTAGTACTAACTGAAAAAGCGCTGAATGCAATAGAACTAGTGCCATCTATTTGTTAGGCCTGGGACTTTTCAGAGCATGTGTTAGACTAAAAACTTTGCTCTTACGCCTTTTTGCTATTACAGTTAAATTTAATGTTAAAATGTTTAGGTTATGATTCTTTAAATATTGGTCATTTGTCCTTTCGAGAAAGTGTAATAAATGTAGAAAAGTCTTTATGTCAAAAACGTTTTTTATACGTTTTTCTGTTACTTCAACTAAAACTATGTCGACTACTAGTGGTTGTATACGTAACTGGTAGCTTTTTAGACGAGGCACGGTTTTTTTAATTTCTTACAGCCAAAACAACATAAAACAACACCAGAATTTAATCAAAATACACAAAAAAGACACCGCCCTAGCAGAACATGCAATTGATAATTTACACAACTTCAACTTTAACAATGTAGAAATTTTAGAAAAAGAAGAAAATACACAGAAACGACTATTCCTTGAAATGATACACATAAAAAAAGAAAAAACACAATAAATTCAATTACGGATACAGCACAATTCCCAAACTGTTACAACAATCTGATAAAACAAAAGTAAACACCATTATAAACGTCATTAACCATATAAATATTTAATAAAAAATAAAAAAATACTATAACAGAAAACCATACACAAAACATCCAGACCACCCTATATATACAATTGTTTTCCTTTAAAAATAAAAATATAAAAAGATACAACCACATATCAATCTACACAAGAATACAAGAATTTATTTTAAAATGTTAGTGCATGTCTCTTCAAAAAGTTAATAATAAATGTAATTTTAAAATGTAATAAATATGTACAATTAATATTAAGGACGTAAGTAAAATAGCATACAGTTATAATATAATAAAGAAACATAACAATTAATTTATATTACAGAATGTAAAACTAAGAAAAATCTAACCAATATGTTGATAATGATAAATATATTTATCGAAACTTCCATAAATAAATGTTTTTAATAATTTGACAAATTTTATTTAATGACCTATAAAGCTAAAAATAAACCAAAAAAATATAGTTCAAAGTAAAGGTCAAGAAGAAACTAAACAAGTGTTAAAATTTGCCATTTTCTAGTTCCTCATCATTTCTAATTTGTGCTGCATTTTCTGTCTGTCATTACTGAAAACATTTTAACAAAAATTCATAAGCCTACGAACACGGACCGGTTACACAAAAAAATCAAATCAAATAATCGCATTTTACAAGATTCTCTATTCAGATCAGTAAATAATTGTGAAATAAAAATAATGTGACAACAATTTTGGTTTCTTTTGAGCAATTGGCCCTTTACGTCT